>WEIS01073852.1:0-42418 GCA_013389965.1 Todus mexicanus | reverse complement strand
CATTACTGTTCTAAACTTCTTTCAGGTTATAACAACCTGGATTTCTCAAAACTATTTCAGTAGAAGCAGCACAGCCAAGGTGCTTTCTGGTGGCTCTCTGTTAATCCCTGCACTGAGAAGCACAGCTTGGTCACCGAACAACGTACAAGGGAAGCACAGCTCCCCTCCTCACCACAGACACCCAGAACAGCAGCTTTACACTGCCATTCCCCTCCAGGTTACACCGAGATGTGCTGTATTGGTGGGGAAGCCTCATTGCTCATTCCCCTTGCATGGTGCCCAGTAAGACGTGGGTGCTATGGGGCACTCCCGCAGAGCGGGCAGCACCCGCCTTGCTGGAGGAACGGGCTGCGCCACCATTCTGGAACCTTCCTGCGCAGACCAGCTCAGCATGCAGCACCTGCATCCCAAAATCTGTCCAGCAAAGAAAGGCACACTCCTGGAGAGCTGCTGTTGTTCAACGGACTGACAGTTGGAATAGCGGGTTGGTTTTTTTCATACACTGGATTTCCCAGAAAAATGTAAAATACCCACCTGTGTTTTTGCTTAATCATTGTGAGGTAAGTAGCGGCTAGAACGTGATGCCTACAGAAGTTTGGAGGGATTTTAACTAAGCCCCCACCCACCCTCCCAACCCACGCACCTCAGCAACAGAGGTACTGCAATTCCCTTTTCTCCGCAGCTGTTCGCAGGGAGGTGAGTCTTTGCCACCCTCTGCCGTACGGGGCTGGCCGCCCCGTGCCCGGTGCGGGAGCCGACTGTTCGCAGCTCCCGGCCGCGCTCCGCCGCCGGCCGAGGAAGGGCCGCGTTGCCTCCACCCTGGGCGCCGCGGTGCGGTAAGGGCGGGTCGCCAGGACGAGCTTCCGTGCGAGCATCCTCACCGGGCCATGGTGGGAGCGCGGCCTCCGGGAGCTCGGGTTTTTCAAAGCAACTTTCCATTTTAAAGAGTTGTACAAACTTTCCAGTACGAGCCCGGGGCTGGGGCTGCCGTACTGCAGGTGTCGCCGAGTACCGGCTGCTCCCACCGCTGCCCTCCCGGCTCAGGCAGCCGCCTATCCGCGCTCCTCCGCGCCGGCACCGCACCTGCGGGGCGGGCAGGGCGAAGTCGCTCCGCTCCCCTGCGGCGTGGCTGGACCTCCGGAGGTTCGCGGGGCTCGACCCACGGGCACAACGCGCCCCTGCCCCGACGGCGCGGGCGGCTCCCGGCCGCCACCACCCTCAACTCAGCACCCCTGCCGCCGCCCCCGCCCTCCGAGCTCTGCAACAGGTAGGGCCCAAGCAAGGCCCTCTTGGCCGCCGCCGCCCGCGCTTCCCCGCCCCCACCGAGAAGGGAGGAGGCCGGAGCCCCGCGCCCGCCGCCCGCGCACTCACCCTGTGGCAGCCCCGGCTCGGCTCAGCTCGTCCACCTGGCGGGGCGCGGCGCGGCGGCGGCTNGGGACTCCGCGCAGGACCCGCCAGCCCAGCGGGCAAGCCTGGCAGCCCGCCGGCCTGCACCTTCGGGGGTGCCGCTCCGGGGGGCGGCTGCCCTGCCTCCCCCCGGGGCTCGGTACCGATCGCTTAGTAGCGCCGCAGTGAGCTCCCCAGTGACCTGAGGTATCCGCGGCTCGGGCGAAATAAAGAACGGTGTGACAAGGCGGTTTTGAAGGGGACAGGTGGGTCCTGGGGGTGTGTGACCGGGGGCGGCGCGGCGAGGAGCGAGGGGGCCTTGGGGAGGGGCTCGCTGGGAGAAGCCGCCACTGCGGCCGCACGACCGCGTCTTGCTCACGGAGGGAAGCAGCCTGCCGTTCACCGCTATAAAGGAATGAGTTTAATTAGACATGCTGCCCGCGGTGTTATCTCTTTTTGAAAAGCAGGATCAAGGGGGCTGCAAAATCCCATTAAAGCAGATTGGCATCCTGCTGGAAGGATGAGCTGAACGCTTGTTTTTACGGACTGATGCTGGTGCACCTTCGGTTCCGGAGATCAGTATTTGGTGGAGCTTCCTAACGGGGCAGGGAGCGGGTAGCCCACTCTACCAGGAGGGTGGGATCCTGCCCTAGACCTTTCCCCGGCCTGCTGCCTTCGCAGAGCACTGGAGGGGCTGTGGAGTTGGCCAACACGTGGCCCCACTGCTCCCCACCTTTGAAATGTGTGCCTGAGATCGCCAAGTTACCTGATTGAGGCTCCTATCTGAGCGCTGGGGTTGCCGCTATTTAATGTAGCAACTCGCCCCCGCATCCTCACGTTCCCCATTCCTGTGTCCGTGCCTGCCCACACCAAGTGCACCCACCCGGCCTCCTGCTCTGCCCTGCTCTCCTGGTACTTCTTGCCTGCTTGCGCTGCACAGCAGGGCTGGTGGGCAGCCCCCAATGCCGGGCACGCCCATCCCGGCCTCTCCCCTGCCATTCCTGAGCCTCTGCAATTACTGTTACCAGCAGAGCTTTATGTGCTCCCAATCCCTTCAGGGTTTGGATGCTGTGTGGCTCTTCTGCAAACGGCACTTTTTTAGGCAGTTCTCGTGGAGGGAAGTACTCTGATGCACGGCTGCTGCTCCAACATAGGCTTATAGCCGTCTTAGGATCATAGCCCTTTTGGTGGCATGAGATACGGTCACATATAATCTTCCTTTAGTAAAGATAATCTTATTAAACATGATGTGTTTAATTCCACAGATGTGTTAGATTTTCATGGAAATATTTTCTTATAATTCATTTTGGTGCTGCAACCTTTACTCATCTATGTAGTCTCTGTCAGAGAGGTACTAGAGGTGTGTGCTGGATGGGACCTTTTCCCAGGATTGAATAGGTAGCCTTCACATTAGTGCATTAGCATTTTTTTCTCCTGGAAAATTCTTAAAAATTTAGCCTTGCAACTTATTGCCATGCAATCACAAAGCTCTGGTTTTCCTCCTAGAAATTTCTTGTGGGAATGTGTCTCCCTGACATGATCCACTTAGTGTTTTTCCCTTGTCAAGTGCAGGCTTGTTTTTCAAGAAAAATAAAAGCAGAGAGCTAATTCTGAAATCCTTAGTCAGACAAAGTCTGCACCAGAATCGAGGGGAGTCTTGTCTCAGTGTAAAGATTGCAGGTTCAGGATCAAAATCTTTATAATAAAACATTGCCACAGGAGCAACGTCTCCCACTTCTAAAATCAACATCTTTGCTCCAGTTAGGTATTCATGTAGCAACAGGAGACTATTGATTTAGGAAAGCTTTCTGGTTCACAGATACTCTAAACCCTTAGTGCTACTAAGAAGCAGCAAAGCTCAGGAGGAGCATATTACAGAAGAAGCATAATGCAAACCTCTAATCTCTTTTTTTTTCTTTTTTTTTTTTCCTGGCAGTACTCTCGTAAAGCCTCAAGCTCACCTTCACCTTAAACACTCCTTTGCCAGCTCTTCTTCTGGTCCCATGGCCAGATGTTCCCAGCCATGCTACAGAGCTGACAGAGTAAACATCTGCCCGTGGTGGAGACATGGGGCTTCATAGCCTGACAAAGACTGTGAAGAACAAGAACTGCATCCCTGCTTGAGTATGATACCCCCATAGCTTCTCCCTTCTTACCTGAGGGATTCTTACAAGGGGGACAACAGAAGTTTTGGTAATTGTACCAAAAAAAGAACAAATCTAGAAATTCGTCAGTAGCACAGATTAATATGGGGCAGGGGTGGGGGAAGCATGCAGAAGCAGCCTGAATCAAACAGAGGAAGGTTTGTCATTTATATAAATTTTCGGATTTTCTGTAGTAATGTAATTATACTGTTGTACTTACAGTAGAATACTTGCATAGTTATTTTTGAACAAAATCTTCCAAGTGGTTAAATTACATACAACAGAAAACTGAAAGTCTTTAAGCAGTGATAGAAAGTGTATCCAAAGAATCTGACCCTAATCCCAATAAATAGCAAAGCTGCAAGTAACATAAGGCATCTTGCAACTTATGGTATGTAGAGAAGTAGTACTTGGCTAACAGGGTACATTTCTAGGAATTAGCTTGGTGTCTTTAATGGGTAAAGATCTGGGCTGAAGTTGTGTTAGAACTATGTTTATGTGAGATGACAAAAGCCATCCCCACAGCATCTGCCATGGAGGTCTCCTTACCAGATGTGTAAATAATAAAGTGTTTTAATGAATAATGGTCATCTGGAACCAACCTGTTCTGCTCCTCACCAGAATATATTTCTATTCTAACAAGAAATAGATAAACTTGAGTCCATGAGCAAATTTTTATCTAAGTGGAATGTGCGTGTGATATTTCCTAACTAATGCAAACAAGTTTTAATGTAGAAGCAGCTGAAACAACGCATCACTAAGAGAAAATCTAAGCTGCTCAGCTTTTAACGTGTTTAATGTAAGTACCTGCCATAACTATGGTGAATAGGGCAATTGATCACAAGTCCCAATATGGTGGCGTGAAAGTCATAGTATGGAATCTATTCATCTTACACCTCACGTCCCCAAAAACGGCAATGTCCATGCCTGATGTTCTGAGAAGTGCCAATATGGCATAACTCTGTTTAATGGCCTATTTATGTAGAGACTAGCGCTCTGCTGCAGAACAAAATACTATTTTGGCATAGATGGAGGATACAAAAATAAGTTGCACTTACTGGATCTGTACATCAGCTTTTTACATCCTTTGGGGGCAGGCAGATGCCGTAGTTCAGCCATCAGGCAACCCTCAAGACATGTTCAGAGCTGTCTTCTGATTACCCAGGCACTTCAAATTCCTCTGTGAAAAGCAGCAGGTGAGCTCTGATTTGTTAACTATACATGAGAAGAGACTGCGTGCCGTATTACCACAGTTAGAAGCCAGTAAACCCCATTTACCTGTTATAAGACTGTGAACTCTTTCTCTCATCTCTGAGCAGAGGAGCTTAATTTGAAAAGAGGAAGAGTGAGCTTGTAGTTATCCTGGTTTGAGTTAGAACAGAACTAATTCTGTGTGGTGATTTTACTTTTCAGCCAAGCTTCTTCTAAGTAACTGCACTTTCTGAAGTTAATGACATATTTTTGCAGACAGTGTCTGCTTCTAGCAGTGATAATACTCAATGTTTGTAGTAACTAGTAATGATTGTTATATAGAAAGGGTCTTATACTCGCTCCTGTGCAGACCAAGGTCATACTAAATCTTGTGTACCATGTTGGGGGTGCAGTAAGTAAGAGGTCACACGTGCAGGGAGGAGCGGACAGTACAGGTGACCTTAAACTGAGCAGCAAGGTTTTCCATATAATATACATCATATTCAGTATAAAGCTGAGGGATCACGAGGGTCAAGCTCTCTTCTTCAGTGGCTGGCATCTGAGGAGGACTCTGCCCATTCTGCCTTTGATCATCCTGAATCTGGTTCCCATCTGCCACTGAATCCAATGTGGAACTTTCCTAGTGCCTACCCACAGCATCAGTGGGGATGGTGCTATAATTGCCATCAGGGGGGTTGAGTTCAATACTGGCTTTGTATATATTTGTATATATTTCATTTTATTATGATGATTTTCACTAAGGCTGTTTTAGTTTTCTTTTCCAACCCATTAGGTCTCTCTCCCTTATTCCATTTCTTTTCCCCTTTGGGAAGGGACAGGGGTTAATAGAGAGTATCTATCATTTGTCTAGTGGCTGGCCCAGCCCTAACCCTTGGCAATTGCGTTGGGAGCAAGACCTTGTAGCTTCAGTTTTATTTCCTATCCTGAGCTGTGGGTACCATTGCCTTGCTGTCCTGCCAGCTGCCAACCCTTTGTCTATGCAATAGAGAGGTAATATTGCCTTGCTCTGCCATGTCTATTTAAGTTCTAGACACTTGTGACCACAAACTAAGCATGTTTAAAACGGGGCCCTGAGCTTAGCTGCAAGATCAAGGTGTAACACAAACAATTTCCCCATCAAGTATCCATATGGGGCCATGTGCTTGGAGTGAGAACAGTGCTAAAAGCAGCAGACTGCAACTCAGACCTTCAGAGGCATCCTAGTTGTTACTGCCCCTCTGCCCAGAGAGCCCTGAGATGAGACAGCCCTCCACTTCCCTTCCTGAGCACCAGGGAGGACCTTTTTGGGACCGTGTTTCAGCAGATGCAGAGCTGGAAACACTCTATGAAGCATAACCTAGAAAAGCTGAGGAGAGTTACCAATCTGTATGTGACTGCATAGCTGCAGAGTGTCTCAGGAGACATCCCCTGTTGTATCCCCTTGCATTCCATCAGGGAATGATGGAGTTGGGACTATTGCCCATATCAAAAGGGCTACAAAAATAATAATAAAAAGGATTTTATTCTTTCTGTTGGATGGCTGACGTGAACTGGCTGAATCTATGATGTTGATACTCACCCCTTCCAATGCGACTACCCATTCATTTAGCCGTAGAAAGTGACCAGGGATGAATGATGGCTCCTACCATTTGCTTGTGACCTTTCTGCTTTGAAACCTAGACATGAACTGCTTTGCTGGCTTTCCCATCCTGTGTAGTGCTTGTTGTGGGAAAGGGCCCTTTGCACACTACCTGCCCTGCAAAATGCAAATTCCTCACTTAAAATGAGAGCAGTGAGCAACCTGCAGACTATGGGTGACACACACTAGAGTTCAAGAGCTCCCAATATCATAAAATGGAGTACAAGCTGGCAATGTTTACATCGAAATCAAGCTCTCTGAACAAACATTTTGGAATTATTCATGAACAACAAGTTCCAATAAAGATGTGACTAATGCCATTAGTCATCAGAATCAGACCTTCCATGTTGCCAAAGACATCGGCGGCAATATTGTTGTTGACTTCAGCAGGAGCAGGTTATGTTTCTAACAGATTTATTGCCATTAACTAGCATACCAAAAATGCCGAAGTCCATCAGAAGACGACAGTATGTGAATTGGTATCCTATTAATAACAGAAGAAAAGACAGTTTTGGAACATGAGGAAACTGACATGAGATCAGTAATAAAAGAGTGCATTAAATGATCATGCCTCTTTTGAAAGGAAATTCATGGGCATCAGGGGTCATTACCTTTCATATCCTGGCAATCAGGAAATTAACCTTTAGCCCTTCTCTGTTGACCTCCTCTCCTTTCTCTTTTTCTGCCATTCATTCTTTTTTCCTAATGACTGAAGAAGATACATATGGTCTATGATTTATGCTTCTGAAGGCTACTATCTGCCTCCTTCCTATACGTTCCCAAGTGCTGCAATGTTTGTGCTCACTCAGCTCTTTCTAGAGTCAAAGCTTCACTCAGATTAAATTCCGCCTTGTCCTTTCCAACACCTGAATTGTTTGTACTTAATTTATTCAAAATCCTGTGTTGTTTAATTATACCTCGCCCAGGTATAAGTCTTGCTTCCATCTTCTCTTGTCACCTAAAGGTAAGCAAAGCACTGGAAGTGTTGAATGCCCTCTGCTCTGAGGAAATGTTGGGCCCTTTGGACTTGTATAGGGTGATGTTGCACATATGGTACATAGAAACACACTGCATCCACATTACAAAATTAAATTAGGAGTAAGAGCTGGCTTTAACATCAGTATGCAAGGAAACAGGGTGCGGGAATGACCATTTCATCTCCTGTCCAAGGGGGATCTGGCAGATACAACACCATATCAGTGGATTTCAGAAAGAGTGCGACAATATCACTTCTAAGCACAGAAAAGATGACTATGAAGTGAAGAAACAATGATTACAGCTCTTTTCAGGGCTCTGAGGATTGTGCAAAGAATTTCTGAAATGCTGTGAGTTAGCAATACTGGCTTTATGAGCACAAGAGGTAGGAAAGCAAGACACGGCCTTGTGTCATGAAAAATGGAAATTCTGCCTGAGTGAGGTCTGAGCAGCGTTTGCCTGCAGAGAAACTGAAAGTCCTGAGTCATCACACTAAATCATAAGCTGCCAGATGCAAATCCAGGCACTGAATTCCCACCTATGTTCGCTGCACATACTGCAAATGAAACGGTGCTGACATAGCTATATTTCACCACATGCCAAAACATGAGTTTTTCCTATGGTTTTCTTTTCCTTGGTGGTTTCCCCTCCCTGCTGTGGGTCGTGTCAATAGTGTGCACCAAGAGCTAAGTCTGGCATAACTAGTACTCTGGCCATCATGCTTAGAGACACATTGTGACTTGGTTCTTGCCTACACACCTAGTTTTTAGACTTTTTTCCCTGCAGTAACCGAAGGTGGATGGATGGATGAATGTAGCTGAGCTATAGATCTCATCCTTTGGTGAGATGTGGCTGGGGCAAGTACCTGGCAGCTTAAAAGCATTGATGAGTCCTTTCCTTTAACTCTTGTTAAGATCACACTGGGACTGCTCAGCATCTC
Source organism: Todus mexicanus (assembly GCA_013389965.1). Classification (NCBI taxonomy): domain Eukaryota; kingdom Metazoa; phylum Chordata; class Aves; order Coraciiformes; family Todidae; genus Todus; species Todus mexicanus. The sequence continues at coordinate 34,143 of WEIS01073852.1, read as the reverse complement.
TGGAGTCACCCTGAAGCTCTGTGCTATTTCAACCTTGAGTGATGTCTTTTCCTTTGTGACCATTTATGCAGTGCTCACTCAGAGAAATGAAGACTCTGTGGGCACTACCTGCAGTTCCTGAGGGCTGGTCTGGCTTTGCAGGTAACATACATACTGGGAAGAGGTGATTTTTTCAGGGATGTGCTCGACATGAGGAAGCGTAGGAGCCTGCTTCCCCATCAGAGCTGCCCCATTAGTACTCTTCCTTTCCTCTCACACCAACCCTGTCAGTTCACAGGCACCATTCAATTTATTTCCTTCAGGCTCTGTCTGAGGATTTGCTGCTGTTTGCAGAGAGCTGCTCTTGAAGCATTTGGGGAGCTGTAGTTTTACCTGATGTATTTGCTGACCACTTGAGGCAACTATTTCCTGTCCTGGCTTTGGCAGCCCCAGCATGCCAGGGGTGGTGGGCTTTGCTTTTTGGCTGGTGTTCACATCCCTATGTGGACTGCAGCAGTGGCCTGTACGTGTGGGATGAAGGTGCCCTTTGCCTTGCCTTCTACTCTGTCTGTGACTGGGGATGCTGAAGGGACAGCATGTCAGGGAGCTGGTAATAAAAATAAATTAAGGCAAACCCCCCTCCTATTGTACTCAGAGGCTATTTTTGGTGGAGCTATTTTAAGGGTTGTTCTCCTGGCATTCCACATCCTGACATTTCAGCACAGTCACCTCACTTACTGTCTCTGTTAATGGGCTTTCAGCTACAGATCATCCCTATCAAGCCACAGCAGTGATTCTTTATGCCCTATCTGTCTAGTACACACAGTGTCATCAGCACATTTTATTTATAAAACAATAACTCCAGGAATAAAAGGGGCATTTTCATTTTCTGCCTGTCCCCATCACTTAAGAGCTACAGCATCATCTTAGTATTCACTGTAGAATGCCTTAGTCGAACAAAACACACTTTGTGCGGAAGCTGCTCAACAAATAAAATAAAAACATGCTCCTAAGTGACCCACATGGTAGGGGTAATTTGGTATGCTGGTCTTCTTGTTTTCTTTCTTATTTCTGCTGTTTACAGGGTGGTTTTTTTTCTCATCTATTTGCCTAGGGAATAGATGCTGACATTGTCCTTTTCATGAATAAATCTCTTTTTAGCGTGTTGGCCAGCACAATAAATAAATTATCAAACAAATTAGAGCCTGAACCTGCAGCCTTTTCTCATGAAAGGAATATATGTTCATAGGCAAGCTCTCTGGCTTGCAAGGGGCTTTTTCTGTAGGAAGAGCTGCTCACATGAGGTACATGTATGAGGTCTCAGGATTTTTGTGCTGCAGAACTTCTGCCAGCCAAAGCTGGAGGCAGCTCAGTAAAGGGAGTAAAGGTGAATGACAGAGACCAGTCTCAATTTCCTTCTCCTCTCTCACCTGGCACTGTCATTCATTGGAGGAGCCAAAGACTGCTGTAGTTTATACCATGGCTTAGGGTCCTGGTGGTGTGGTTTGCCTCCAAAGCAAGAATTGTGTCTGCGGTAGGAATTCCAGCAGGAGAATTAGGGGCACTGACCAAAATCTCAAAAAGGAGATTCAATGCAGAGAAGGGGACATGCTTCTTATGTATCCCACAGGTGCACTGAGGAACCTGTTTTCTCAGGACACGATGCCTTCAACATTACATGTATTGCAAAGCAGATTAATATGAAGAACTCTCTGTGAAGGCTGTTAAATACGAAGGCAACACCTCAACCTCAGGTAACCTCCAAGTTGTCAGTGTCTGGAGGCTGAATGTGTCTAACAGAAAAGTGCTACCCTACTTTGCTCTGCTGCCATTAGCCATGTGGACCTTTCCCTGGCCTGTTGTGTCTGTTCTCATGTTCAGAGCTGACATCAACAATTTCCAACTCCAAGTTACAATATTTTCACTTGGTTACATTCCAGTAAGCAAATGATGAGAAATGGTCAGGATGTGGCCCATATTGCCCTGACTGCCATACGCTAAGCTTCCCTCTTCCCTCCTGCCTTCAGTGCGAGAGGAGTTGCACCCCACCTTGTGCAGGTGTTGAGGGACCTGCACAACACAGATGCTTATGACCTGCATCCTCACCAACTCAGCTGGAAATGGATGCCCTGGCCAGACAAACCATCCTTGCTCAGAAATGCCATCCACCTTCAGCTGGGATATTTAATGTATAGATCAGGAGTTTGTATGGGACAGTGTCTGAGCGGCAGCAGAGATCTGCAGCTGAGGTTATGCTCAGCACACGCCTGTTGTTAGGCAGTGCAAGGGGTCCCTAAGTGGTCTTGCAGTAAGCACAAAGCATCCTTCCCTGTGCAGGAGAGGTACCTTTTCTGGGGTTTCAGCCCAGAGAGCATCCATGGGACCTCTCCTGTCTTGCTCCCCAGCTCTGACACACCTTTCACCAGTTCCACCTCAGTGTAGTGAAGGGCAGCTTCAGCTTTCTCAGCCTTTCAGAAGGGGAAAATGGTGTTCCTGGAGACAGTTCCCAGTTCCTAGGGTTGTGGACACTCACTGCCCAAAGGTGGAAATAACAGGATAGAAAATGTGCATACAAGAACAACTTTTGTCAATGGCTGAAGTGTATTATTGGGTAACAACAACCCCACACAATGGTACAAGCTTGGGGATGAGTGCCTGGAAAGCTGCCTGGCAGAAAAGGACCTGGGGGTATTGATCAACACATGCCTGAACATGAGCCAGCAGTGTGCCCAGGTGGCCAAGGCAGCCAACGGCATCATGATTTGCATCAGAAAGTGTGGCCAGCAGGACCAGGGAGGTGATTATGCCCCTGTACTCAGCGATTATGCCCCTCTACTCAGCACTGGTGAGGCCACACTTCAAATATCATGTTCAGTTTTGGGCTCCTTTGAGTTGTTAAGCTGTGGCTGTCCAGGGCTGTGGTGGAGTCACCATCCCTGGAGGTATTTCAAAGATGTGTAGATGAGGTGCTTAGAGACATGATTTAGTGGTGGGATTGGCAGTGTTAGATTAATGATTAGACTTGATGATCTTAAAGGTCTTTTCCAACCAAAACGATTCTATGATTCTTTTAGGTGCAATAGTAAAGAATAAAAATGAGTATGACTAACCCAGGCTTTCAGTAGCCTGGGCTCCCACTGTGCTGGAAAAGGTATCTGTGTAAGTCTTTTATGTGCTGAGGCCTACAAGGCAAGCAAAGCACTTCTTGATACCTTCCTTCACTCAAGCAAGAATAGTCAATAAGGCTTTTGTGTTTGACCTGGCAAGGAAATGACAAAAACAACTGCATTATCAGCCAAGAAAAAATCTTGCAAGGGTAAAGATGATAGGATTTCAACTAAACAGCAGAAATGCACTTTGGTATGAATAACTTTATAGGCTAGTATGCTAATGTATACAGCAAAAGTGGTGCTGCCAGCTAGTGTTTGTGGAGTGCATCTAACAGCAGCGTGTGGACACCAGTTTTGACATGTATTGGTGGCTAGTAGAGTTTTAAAAGGTAAACAAGTAAACACCAGTGAAAGTCCTACAAAATAATGCTGGTTTTATGGAGGTAGAGATACAAGGTAGATGATTTAACAGAAAAGAGGGAAATAAGGTCCTCAAGGCAATAATTCAAACAGTCACAGCTGAGTGGACATATGTTAGAAGGGCAGGCTAATTGAAGAGACATTTCTGCAAATGCCCAAAACGCAAACAGAAAGAAGAGTCTCCTGCCTTCTGCATTGCTGCCAAAGGTCTTCAAGCACTGAAGTAAGTCCAGGAGCAGAGTCATCAGAGGACAGAAACAGGCCCCCAGGTCTGACTTGCTGTTCAGAAAAATCTGTCTTCTTCCTCTGAGAGGGTAGCCAGGGCCCCTAAGCGCATAAAAGAGGTTAGTCTTGGTGACTGGGTCCCAGGCCAGAAAGCTACTCTCATTTCTTCTTTCTTCCTCTGCCCCTCTGTATGATATTCTCATCTATGTGTGAAGCACAGGATTTTCACATTTGCCTGAAGCATATCTTTCAGAAAGACTTCAATAATTCATTGAAATATTTAAGGATGAGGAAATTCATACCTTCTGTGGCAGTTTGCTCCCAGTGCCTATCAACCCTTGTGCTAAAAATGTGCACCACATTTCCAATTTGAACGGATCTGAGCTCGCCATCCAGTCTTTGATACTTCTTGTCCCTTTCCTCCATGAGGTTAAAGAGCTCTTTAATACCCAATATTTTTTCACACTTAGAGTGCTTATCTGCTGCCTATCAAATCATTCCTTAGTCTTCTTTCTGATGAGCTAAACAGGTTGAACTCCCAGCCTTTCACCAGAGAACAGCTCTCTGATTGTCCAGGTGATTTGGGGCTCTCTTCTTTATGTTCTTGCTGACTTTTTCCAAATACTTTTGGTAACATGAATGACAGAAGTACACTCACTATTCCCACTTTGGTCTCACCAGTGCTGCACACATATGTGCTTAGTTACTTCTTTTTTTGTAATATAAAATAACCCATTCTTCCTTAGCCATTGATGTCCCTGGATTTCTCTGAAGAACGCCTTCCAGGCTGCAGACCTCTCTTTTCTAAGAGCAACCAGCATTTGCTTCTTCTAGATGTGTTGTATGTTATTGACAGGGACCCTCCAGTCCAAGCCAGCTGCACTGCCTCATGGGTACCTGCATGTTATTTGTTCCCCTGACCATTTTAGTGTCATTGGTGAACCGTGGTATACATGAGGACAGCCTGCGTAAGTGTGGCCGGGGTGGTACACTCAGTGCAGGACTTCAGCAAGGGAGGGTTGCAGGGATTAAGTGTGCTCTGTCTGACCCCATGATCAAGGGATTCCAAGTATCCCAAGCAGCTTGTGTTCAGTGTGGGGGTGGACAATGTCTCCATAGCCAAAATCTGTCAAATAGACAGAAGCTTTTTTTTGAAAGAAAGATGTGGCGGCAAGTTATTTTTAGCTTCCTGTCTGGTTTTGAGCTGCCTACATCAATACTCTGCCCTGATCAGCTAGGAGGCTGAACTGACCAGTTTTGATAAAAGAGCACTTAACAGAAATAACACTTTTGCTCAAGTTTTAGCCCTCTGAAGCTGGGATATTGACAAGCAAGCCTCAAGGAGGGCCTCTGCTCAGCCATCCCATGCATACCCAGAGGATATGTCACCCTTGTCATCCATCCCATCTCACTGCACCTTACCTTGTGTTGCTTGTCCCCATGACCAGATCTTTTTCAGGATACAGATCCCTCCTCCTCAAATTTTTAAGCTGGCTCACCCAGTATTTGCTGTGAGGCCAGTGAGTTGTCCTAGCGCTTACTTAGTCTTGACCAGTTTTTTTAAGTGTCTGTTATATTGTGAAAGTGAGGGGTTTCTTGGGTCATAGATATAAGAGCTTTTTTAAAATTCCCTTTCTCCTACACATGAGATTAGCCAGCATATGTGAAGTGCATGAATAGCCAGAGCAGAATTAAGTACAGAAAACACCATATCCACATCACCCAGGGAAGGATGTCTTTGGACAAATATGGTTTTCTGGATGTCTAGCAGGACCTTCCAGGACTGATAGATTCAGAGCCAGTTTAGGTCTTTGCATTTCAGGCAAACAACTGGGAATGTGGCTTGGGATCACAGCTGGAGAGTGCTGCTCTTTTCAGGAGAGGAGGGATAGTTTGCTTTGTGGATAACAGCAAGAGATAATGAGGGAACAAGTTTTGAGAAATTTTGTACTGAAAGCTTTTAAAATTTCAGTAATTTAAGACGAGATATCTCTTCCAGCCTCCAGGAGATGATTTGCGTGAACGTGTTGGTTATTACACAATCAGTGAAGGTCAAACACGAAACAAAATCTTTGCAACTGCCATTAGGGATAATGGCATTAGGCAGAAATCCCAAGCAGGGCTAATTGCTCAGTGTTTAGTAGGTCTGCTTATGCAAGCTGCTGAAAAAGGAGTGAATGTGAGTACCTGGAAGGAAGGACTTTTCTTAATGATGATTTTCTTGTATCAACATCATGCATTTGTTTGGTTGCAAAGGAAACATGTGTGCTGTTTGTTTCCCTCCATTGATGTACAAAAGGAATAAAGATCAGTGAGCTGAAGTGAGGAAAGATGGACAAGTCAATAAATCTCAAAGTCATTAAGACTGAGGAGTAGATTTTGTATTGGATTGTGAAATGCACAGCAAGCCACTGAACACTTCTGTACAAAGGAATGAGTCCAGTCATGTGCATATTAAGGGATGAGCCACTGCATTTTGAAGATTAATGTTTAGTGAGCGAGCATCATAAAAGAAGAATTCACAAGAATCAAAACTAAAGGTAATGAAGAGGTAATTACTTGTTTTAACCACAGAATTCAAAATGGAACAGGCTGTTTTCCATATGCAGTGCATACTCATTCATGGTGGGTCACAGTGATGTGGAGCCATGGAAGAGCAGGACAGCAATGTAGGGCAACGTTGATCAGTTTGCTTGCTCCAGCTAGGTGGGACAAGGCAATGGAAAAGGGTGTAAGAGGAGTCTCAGTCCCCAATTCCAGAAAAAGAGAGAGTCCCTCACTCTCCAGAGTCCATATCAGATCAATTAAAGTAGTGTAGGTAAAAAAAGAAGAGTTTCTTCCCTTCTTCCCCAAATTCTCCTCCAAGGACTACAAGTACAGCAGAGCAAAGGAAGGAGACCAGCAGAAAGGTGATGGTGCCTGTCTTGTTTGACAGATAGGTAGGTCATCATGCCTGGTGGAGGTGTACAGCTTGTGCAGCAATAATACAGCCTATAGAGCATCTGGGTGTTTGAGAGAATACAGGGTGAATGGTTCACACAGGGAACAGTGAAGTATGCATGTACAGCTTGTTAAAAGGAAAACAGCAGCTAAGAGGTTAAAATGCTTGCGGGTGGTAAGGAGGTTATCTCAAAAGGGACCTTACTACTGGGTTATAGTAAGGTATTTCCAGTTATCAGAAAAAGTTTTAGAAATAAAACAGGCACAGGATAAACAACTGGATAAAGACGGATGACAAAGACTGTCTTAAGAACCATAGTAGTTCAGCAGTCTTGAAAATGAGTCTTCTTGGGAGCCCAGGGGGAGAGGACAGTGAACCCTGGACGGATCCTGTGATTTGTTGCTATTCATTTAATCAACTTGCTCTAAACCCTCCTCTTCTGACAGTTCAGTCTGAGGCAGTTTCTCACCCATCCCCAGTAGGAAAATTCCCAGTAGGGAAATGGTATGGATAGCTTCCTGAAGCTCCTCTCCAGGAAACATCAGCACAGAGAGCTCATCTGCCTCTGCTCTTATGGATCTGTCACCCCTAAGTGCTCCCATTACCCCATGGTCATCTGTTGGCCCTATGTGTTTGCTGGCAAGTGGCCTCTGCCTGATGTAGTTGAAAAAGTTTATGTTATTGGGGTTTATGTCTTCTGTAAATTATTCCACAAGATCCATTTTGGCTTCTTATACTATGGTTTTGCATCTGATTGCAGAGCTTGTGCTTTTCCTTCTCTGGTTTGGGAAATTACTGAACTACTGGCCTGTGATTTGTAACCCCTGCCTTCCATCAGTCATATGCTAGGAAATGGAGGTGGTGGGTAGGATACTCTTGAGTTCTGGGAAACCATGGTCTTGTCTGTTTGCCTTCCATACCAAGCACATTTTCAGGCAGTGTGAGAAAACAAGACCGGACAGGTAGGTCGGATTGATACCGGAGGGATGCACTGCATTGCAGGTCTATTGAATGGCCCTTCTTCAAAAGAGCCAGTACAGCTGTGGATGAGGATGACTCTCTGCACACAGCGCATTTGGCTTCTCCAAAAGCCGATGACAGGTCTTTCATGGAAGTGTTTACTTCGTGTTTAGGAAAGCACACAGGCGTGTCTCTATAGGAGTAGTTTGGATGACATATGCTGAGTTTTGTTCTCACCATCATGTGTGAGTTGGACCAAGCTCTGCAGTGGCTGTGGGAGAGGAGAGTCGCCTGCCGTATGGCTCCCACATGCCCTACTTGGGGGTCCCACATGTCGGTCAGACCTCACCTTGTGTCTCCTACTGGGGCTGTGGAGTCAGTAACTATCATCATCATCTTTGTCACTGATAGAGTGCCTTACCTTTAACATGGCCCCCATAGTCTACAGGATGTACAGAGACAGTAACAAAGAAAAAAGTGCATTCTTGCCCCTAGATTTTACGGTCTAAGATAACGAACAGTAGAGGCATATAAACAGTATTCAAGACTGGATTTGGTTCTTCAATGAAGCGTGGTTTCATGTCTTGGCTGTCCAGAGCACACCACAAGGACTGATGTTTGGGTCAAAGCTTCTTTAAGCCCACATCCTTCTCTGCAGCACTGCTACCTTATCACCCTTTTGTTTGTGCAGTGGATTATTTCTACTTCGTTCTTGTATTTATCAGATTGCATCTCCTTCTGAAGGAAGGGTCCTAGATTTACCAAGACCATTGCGAACTCTGATCTCAACCTTCAACCTATTTGTAAACCCATTTAGTTTGGGCTTATCTGCAAGTAAAATAAATGTCTAAGTCATTCATGAAAATATGAGGGATTCCCATTTTTGAGCCGACAGCCTGGTTGCTGTGCCCTGAATGGGCTATAATGGCAAGGAAACTTTGAACGGTTCTTTGTTGGTATTTGTTTGCTCCTGTTTGCTAATTAGAGTGAAAGCCCATTGCTTGAGGTTAGAGAATCAGCTGATAACTTGTTGAGGAGGGTATAAAAAGATTTAATCAAACAAGGAAGCTGCTGGATGTGTATTTAAAACTAAAGTTCTGGGTTTGCATTTGAACAGTAGTGGTATATAATGTGATGATTAAGATTTAATCAGTTATTTCCATAGAAGCATGTCAGAGGATCAAGGACACTTGATTTCCCTTCATTGTTCTGCATAACTGAATATATTTGGGTCATTATATCTGAATAATCAGAATAACATTCTTAAAACCAAAAAAGGAGTAGTGATAGCAGCACACAATTAAGCATGGCTTGTTTCTAATCATCTGGAAAATAAGATTTAACAACTTTCAGAGTCCTTTTTCCCATTGATGAACTGGGGATTTACATGACTAATGTCTATTAACACATGTAAATACCCCGTGCCTCAAAGGGAACTGACAATGGAAAAGTAAATCCTGCCTGTAGCCCATTCTGTCATATGAATCGAGCCTATGAATGGTATGGTTTCATGGTGGAGTATCGGCTGGGGTGGGAAACACAGCCAGCATTTGTATAATAGATTTTCATTTCTGAAGGCAAATGTCAACATCAATTTACCTCTGTGATAAGTGAGACCTCCTGAAGGATCTCAGCCCTGGGCAGAGAGGGTGACAGCATGAATCCATTGACCACATTTTAGCAGATGTGAGAGTGGACCGGCAGACAAAAGGAGTGCAGGAGTGCAGCGTGGTCCACGTTAGGATATTTTCTGAATGTGGAAGAGGGAGGTTTAGTGAATAGAAATAGTTTGCTGGCCTGGGCACTGGGAGATAGTTGTAAATAAGTTTCAGTAGCTGAAACTTATTTTCTCTGTTAATAAATCAAAACATGTCAACACATCCTAGATGACTATCCATCAGAAAGTCATTTTATATCATGTACATTTTATGAATATTAGTTAATGGAGGAATGTAACAAATAGTCATTTTTGTCTCTCTCAAATACAAAATAATGGTTATTAGTGTCTGTCAAATAAATAATGTGAATAATTTAACAAGACATAACTATTGTGCAAGAAATTGTATCCCATTCTATTACACTTTGGAGTCAGTATTGTGCGAAGATAATAAATACATGGAGTAGCTATAGCAATTATGTCCTAGAAATCTACTTCAAGTGGTGTGCTGCTTTAAGAAAAGCAAACCATTCAGACTCTCTGCAGACCATGCAAATGAAAGGCTAAAATACACAATACATGCAAAATCTTTGGCTCCTGTTAGCTGGCATGACTCCAGCTGTCTCAGCTATGATCTGTATAAGATGCCCTACTGTATATGGCAATTATATATGTACAGACCTTCTTAGCTCCATCTCCTTAACAAAAGTGTATGTGACCTTATCATGTCAATTAGCCCTCCCTGCTAACTTTTGAACCTTTTCCAGTGAAATCTGCAGAGGTCTTGCAGGTAGGTTCTAGAAATCTGCATGAAAATAGGTGTCTAGGAAGAGAAGGGTGTTCCAGTCAATGAAGCCAGCATCTGTCCATGCCTTGTGTCTACAGGAAATCCAACTTAATGCTGTTGGTCAGACAGACACTTGTAAAAAGAAAGGTGTAATTTGAAATATTAGATTAAAAGGATTTTAATAATCACTTCAAGGTTATGCTCCTGGAAGGCATTTGCCTCTTGCTGCACCCTCACCCACTCGCAGGCTCAGGATTGCATATCAAATCATTAACAACTATTTCATTGATCTTTTTAGATTCCTGCTTGTAAGTCATTATTTAATCAATCAAAATTACTTGGAAAATATTATTTAAAATGACTAGGATTACTGAAGTTATTGTATTTCCATTTTATCATTAATTGAAATTACATTTGATCATTACTTTTTTACTGAAAAGACCTGCTATTATCTGTGTTAAAACTTTCATTTTTGAACATAGGAAAATATTAAGTTTTTACATTGCATTTTTTTTGTACTTATGTTTTCTGTTCAAAGATGAGGAGAAACGTGTATCTCTCAGCTGAAATGTGAGAGCTTCGAGGTAGGAGCTGACAATTCTTCTGCAGCCAAGACCTTGTGCCAAGGACATGATTTTACCGGCCCCATCCCAGACTTGTTTAATGCAAAAGAATCTGAAAAAAAAACCCCCCTCATTGTGGGCTGCATCTTCTTATTAACCGTTTGTTCTGCTGAATAGCTAAAAATCTCCCTGGGGACCAACCTCGAAGAAGAACGTACTGCAATGCCCCCTCTTGTCTCCAGAAGATCAGTGACTACAGTACACGTGCACAGACCACCTGAGCATACCCAAGCCCAGGGCCACTGGTGATGATGGACTTCACCCAACACTTACCTGCAGTGCTTGCATAAATGGGGTAAAAAGGGAGCAATGTCACTCTGCAGTGTTCTCAACACCTTCATTCCCATTGCTGGCCCCCAAGGAAGAGAGATGGACATTCAGAGCCTGCAGTAGACTCCCAAATACATGACCTGTGCTGTTTCCCAGCTATGTGCATCATCCATTAACCTTATCTGCCTCATCCTCTCCTACTTCTGGTCCACAAAATCTTACCACAGTTATTAGTAACTTGAGTGGCTTCAGTGCCGCAGATTTATGCTGTGACCGTGGAAGTTCCCACCAACCCAAATGAACCACATGGATGTTATCTGATGTTCAATGATGGGATTAATTTTTTAACACCATAGAAAAAGAACACAGAGGATTACATTAAAAAGCTACTGTCTTAAAGCTGATAAAAGAAATACCTCAAACACTGAAAGCTGCCAGAACTAAGATAGTCCGGACAACTCTCATTTGACTCTGTTGTATATCTACAACACCTTACAGCCAATCTGTATTCTCTAAAGGACAAGTGGGTTGTTGAATGCAATGGGTTGGCATTATGCACAGATTGGATTTGCCTCTGGGCTGAATCAGAGCTGTGGGGCATGTTGAGCAGTTCTCTGTACCTCTTTTCTTACATTAGGTGGAGCATAGGCTGCACATGGGACATTGGGCAGAGACAGGCCTCTTCTATGGTGCAGCTGAATCCCTACCTCAGATCTTGCTATAGCTTTTTTTCTGCCATGAAATTCCTTTGTGATGGTCGGAAGCCACAGGGATCAAGCTTTTCAGATATGTCAAATTGCATGTTACAGTACCCAGCTTGCTATATTGGGACTGGACTTGCCAGAGTACTTGGCATACACATTGAATCTGAAATCAATAGAAACTATTTTCAGAACATATGAAGTGCTGTAGAAAATACAATGTACTATGAAATGATAAGCCTTAGGTAAGCCTGAGGTATATCAAACCTTCCACCCTGAATTAGTGAGTAGTTTGGACTATATATTCAGTATGTCTTGGTTCTTTGTGCATAACCAACTCCACTGATAATTGACCTCGCCAGGAGCACCGTGGGAGTAAGTTAAATGTTTGTGAACCACNATAAAGTAAAAAAAAAAAAAAAGATAGAGGGAAAGAATAAGGAGGAGCACCATGTGGGTCTTTGCTGAGATACAGTGGGGCTAAGGAGCTTTCCTTCCCAGCCACAGTTTCTGGTGGATTTGCCCACTTTTTTTAGAACACAAAAAGGTGAGGTACATTTAAGACCCTGTACCGAATTAACGTTTTCAGCTCAGTTTTCAGGAACATAAAGTAATTGCTAGCTGAAGATTTGTATCCAGTAAGGTATTTATTCCATCTAGTAAAGAAAGATACAAGCCTGGTAAGGCTAATGAGGCTCTTGATTTCCACTCTCACTTCAGCTCTTACCCCCAAATAGTGGCATGTTGCAGGAATGTTATTTTACAAAATGACATTTGAGGTGCATAGCGACATGATTTAGTGGTGGGATTGGCACTGTTAACGGTTGGACTCCATGATCTTAAATGTCTTTTCCAACCAAAAACATTCTATGTTTTTCAATACTTGCTCCAAATACACAAAATACAAATTATTTTGAAAGAGGTGAATAGTGCATTGAGAACCATCATTCAGTTAGTTGGTTGTGATAATCTTTTCTAAGACCAAGCTATTGTAAATAACAGAATGATATTTAAATTAAATGGTATGTAAGGGGAGTAAGAAAGATTTGCAATCAACATTTGTGACTGCATTTCCTCTAGAAAATTTGTAAATTATAACCAATAATAAAAACATATTCTGATATAGAATGGAAATGTTTGATCAAGAGGCTGAATACATACGGATTAAGTTCTTTTTATGGAGGAAGTTTCTCCTGGCTGTAATGGTATGCAACATTCATTAAAAGTGTTGCAAGTTCATAAACAGAAAAGATATTTGTTAAAATACAACTTCAGTACAGAAGGCGTGTTTTACATATTTAGTCAGTTATGCTGTATTAACAGCATGATCTTTCTTTCTCAGATTAAAAATTCAGTGATTTTTTCCCTCTCATCTTTATTTGACATAGCTGAAGAATACTAACTATTTACAGGTACATTTAAGAATACCTGTAGTTTGTGCTTCAAATGTATTATATACATAACATATTGATTACCCAAATAGTCTACACATTCTGTGACTATGTAACTGGGAACATGCTGCTGCTGACATGTACCTGCGATGAAAAGGGCTAGCTGCACGATGGGAGGAGAGATGGGAAAAGGGCAGCAGGTGAGGAGCAGCAGTGGTTGCCAAGGCTGGAGGATACCACCTTTGTTCGTTGCATTACCTCCCAGTGCTTGCCGGCACCAGAGTCCAGGTTATTGAATTAGGCAGTATTTAATCCAGGCAATATAGAAGAAAAAAAAATAATCCCTCCCCTCCTACCTAGGACACTTCCTTGTAGACCAACCTCTGCCTCCTGAGAGGTAGATCCCAAAACATGACGGTTTACCTTTCCAGAGCAGGTTGGTCAATGATTAAAGTAAACCATTGTAATTTTTAATGTTGCCATCTTTTAAAATACAGGTCTGATATTTTTCTGGACCTGTATGAAACTCAGTGACACTTCACATCAACCTCTGACACAAAGCCCCAGAAATTAGTTTCCTGCAGTGAAGCAATCCACCAGGAGATGCTGAAAATATGTCCATGAAACCTTCCCCCCCACCCCCCCCCCGCCCCTTATCTTGCGTTTTTTCAACATTTTTCATCTGTTGTCTACATTTAGCCCATATCCAGGGCTAAACTAGAGCAGTTGCTCTATCACCCAATGACCCCTCCCCAGCTGAGAAGGGGAATCAGGAAAAGGAAAGGAGAGCTATAGGTCGAAATTAAAGCAGATTTCATGGAACAGCCAAACTAATACTAATGCCAGTATAAAGTAAACAAAGTTATACTCACGACAAAAAAGGTACAGCACACAATAAACAGGAATGCTAGCCCTCAGGAGAAGAAAGAGAAGCAGGATCAAGAAGAGTCCAAGTAAAAGCAGGAGATCTCTTGTCATCAGCAAACTATCCCCTTTATACTGATCATGACATTTATGGGATGGGATACACGTGAGAGCCAGCTCAGGTCAACTGCCTTGCCTGGCTCCAAACTGCTAATGGCCTGCTGGTCATGGTAGGCCTATGATTCTGTCCCAGCGAAACCAGGACACCTATGTAGATATTCTCTGCAGAAAACATGGGCTGTTACAAAAAAGGTGAATGCCTAGTGAAGAGGCCAGCAAGCTTGATCTCTGCACAGCATGGAAAGAGGATTGATGGGGGGGCTGCACTTGTGTGTGGGAACAGGGACAACTGTGGCAGTGTCTGCAGGAAGCCAGGGACCTCTGGACCCATCACACTACAGAGGAAGCTCTGGAGGGAGGCTGCAGATTGCCTGCAGGCAAGAGCAGGTCTCCTGAGTTAGGGCTGCTCTGAGCTGTGCATTTGAGGGATGTGGATCTACAAAGTCACCTCTGCTGTGCTTTAAAAAAAACCAAACCCTAAGTAGTCAAATTAAGACTAACAGGAGGTGTGTTTTTTAGAATTAAGTAAGTGGTCTCAAAACCTGTCCTGCTGCAGACCTCCTGTGTACCTTTGGGGCAGTTAACTGAGCTTTGCTTTTTCACTGAGTAGGTTGAAGACTTGATGCCAAATGTCTTCCCTGGCTGAACTTTTGGACACTGCCCAAGCTGAATCAGTGACGAGGCATTTCTGAAATTCTTACCATAAAAACCACCCAGAAGCCAACAGGGAGCCAGTGCAGCTTTCTGTAGTACAGACGCTGCACACAGTGAAGGACACTTACTACCAAGTACCGCACCAACTTAACCAGCTAACTGGATTTACGATGAACCATTACATGAAGGATAGCAGCCCATGCACCGACATGGAGGTACAATCATGAAACAGAAAAAGAATGGTCACAACCTCATGGCTATTTATGGCCTGGAGAATGAAAAGCTGCTAATGGCTGCTGATAATCTCTTTTAACTTGTGGGGTACTTCTGAAAAATCTGTTTTGGAAAATGGCTCTCTGAAGCACTACTATGCTGTTCTGTGCTCTGTAGTGTAACAAGGCTGAGCTTACATTTCATTTCAAGTAGTGTTTTCCTGATCCCAGATCAGCTTTGA
Source organism: Todus mexicanus (assembly GCA_013389965.1). NCBI lineage: Eukaryota > Metazoa > Chordata > Aves > Coraciiformes > Todidae > Todus > Todus mexicanus. The sequence continues at coordinate 18,987 of WEIS01073852.1, read as the reverse complement.
AGACAGTAAAGTGCTACCCATAACCATTTATTATTTTTAGACACAGAAAAAAAAAAAGGTACACTAAGTGGTTTAATTGGTGTAAGACCCATTGCTCAAGCAGTAGGCTTTATCATACAGTCAGTTTAAAGACCAAGAAAGACAGTCCTACCAAAGCAGAGCCTAACCTGGGAATTTATAGAGTCCTGTCAGCATCTGCAGTAAATGACTCAGAATGTGACAAGTGAATTTATTAGAAAGAAGGACCTGGGCTCTAGTGGATTCAGTCTTACTGAAAAATTAATGGATTTTTAAGTGTCCTTTGAGCTTTTTGGAACAATAATACCTACTTTTACTTGTATTTATTTGCATTACCTTGATTTTAATGATTTTACTCTTACATGTGAAATGTACATAAGTATTTACCTTCTCAGGAGTCCACTCTCTCCACTGATAGAAGGACCCTGTGCTCTACATTTTCTGCTGGACCTGGAGAGAGTGTCTAGCTGATGTAACTGTATTTTTGCTCCATTCATACAACTAGTTTAAGAATATTTTAATAGAATAACTATCTGAATGTAGTGTAACTTGATGGAGGAGTGCTTTCTAAAATCAGATGAGTTGAGCCGAAATATCCTTTGTGTTTATCTGTCTGAAAGTAGGAAAGTGTGAAATGTGCTGTAGGGGGGAATTATCTCTTTTGAAATACTACAGGCCGGGAAAAAATGTGTTTTCTGCATAAAATAAAATATATTTATAACAAAAACTTAGCTTAATCTCACTCATTTCTAGTCAAGTTAATGTGTTATTAATTGTGCATTTTGGGATACAATTTAAGTGGGGGACACACTAACTATCTGTAGCACTGCAGTCACTTAACTGTAATAATCACATTTTCTTTTTAATAGAGTGAGTTAATTTTGAAAGTGATCTACAGAGGAACAGATGGGGGAATGAATTCTCTAGAGGTATCTGCTACACCGAAACTCAACACAGAGCAGTGCCTAGTGCCAGGTGCATATACCTTGCAGTCCTCCTTTCCCGTTGGTCTTCTGTTATCTTATGCCTGATGTCCAGAAATGGAAAAGCAGCCTCTGAAGTTAAAAATTCCTCTGGCATTTGAGCTAGTTTTGCATCACAATCTGCTTTGTGAACAAAGTACTTGCTGGGCTGCAGCATTCTGCAGTAGGGTCCTATCTTAGAGGTTCGCCTGTACGTCTATAAGCACGATATGCTTCCAGCAGCAAGGGAGGAAAGCGAATGCAAAGGGACAGCCAGGAGAAGAATCCCTGGCCCACTGATCACAGCGAAAAACACTGGAATAACAAACTGCTGCCTCATCCTCTATTTTGTTTCCCTGCTTGCAAATAAGCTCTTGCTACACAGCAAGCAAAACAGTCACTGGCTTGGGTTAAACTGAGATTTCACTCCAGATTACACCATCCTCATATTTTCTCATTAGTTACTACTCCACTGTTTTATCTGTAAAAGAAAAGAGCAGCAACACGTCAGTCATAAAGCAGACTTGAAGTGTGGCTTTTCCATGTCCTCTGATTTTGGGAGGAGGTCTCAGACAAGAGGGACTTGGAGGCTAGAGGCTGCTCTAGTGAGCAGTCTGAGAGGCTCCACATGCTCCTGCAGTGTGCCCTGTCCTCCTCATGCACTCATCTTGACACCAGCAAAGGTGTCCAGTATTTTTAATCAAATTTTTTAACCAGAAAGTGTAATTTCAGGTTATCAGCGAGAGTATAGGGTTAGTTCAGGCAGCTGACTGGGAGTCACTGTGGGGAATAATCCCACGACCACAGGAGGAGCTGCCTTGGGTGGGTGACGTTCCTTTAGGGTGCCAGATCCGCACTAGAAACAAAAGAATAGTCCTGAAACATGCAATTAAAAATGTTTAATGGTATTTATGGAAGAGTAAATAGGACTGAAACTGAACCCCCCCACCTTTTCTTTGACATGTATTTTTCTTTGAAATCTTGACTACCTCTGCTTTCAACCTCTGAGCCTCAGCACCACCTTCCTAGACTATGCAGAAACTGAAAATTGATGCAGGAGATAAATCCATCTTAGCCCGTAGTTCATGACAGTGGGAAGCATTTTTAACCCTTCTGTTAAATGATTTACATAATAAATAGAGCTGATTTTGAGAGATCTGAAAACAGAGATGTAAGAGATGGAGGGGAAAAAAACCCCCCACAACTTAGTAAAAGCTCATGCTTTTTCATTTTCAAAGAATGAAATTAACCTCTACTGTATTTATTACTAGTGACAGTAATATGCTTACCTCACAAATTTGGTTCCAAACAATGAGGTGTCCCACATGCCTGCTGCAGTGGCTCTGCATCTGCCTGAACTCAGAGAAGGAAAGGTAGTGCCAGGAGCTGGTGGGGCAGCACACTCAGGAAGGAAGCCCACCTCCTAGAGAAAAGTCATCTGTGGTACTCAATACTGTGTGCATACATCATCCCTCTGCTACTGGACAGAGTTTGCAAGATGTAGAACGCAGAGACGAGAGATGATAGGGTGCTGTGAGGCATCAACAACGTTCTGGGAAGATGTCTCAGCAGACAACTAGTAGCATGACAGCTACCAATGTGCTCAGCCCCTACTGCGAGAAAGACTTCAGAGGCATTGGTACCAGGCGAGGTGTCTCCTGGGAAGGGTTTGACCATACCCCTGGCTCCCTGAGACGTCACAGCAGCAGCATTTCTCCATGCAACTAGGCCTGTCTCCAGCTGATGAGAGCCACTGCTGATGCCCTGTGATGAGGTGCACATGCCTGCAGGGTATATTTACACCACTGCTCCTTTGGGACTGAAAATCAGGGATCCTGAGTTGAAGCCCCATCTTTAAACCAACTCCTCCAAAATTGCCCATGTCTGTCGCTGCAACAGGCTGGATTTGACGGAAAGATGCTTTTTTGTCCCTGATAAAGGAAGTTTTAAAAAGTCTGGTTTTGCTCTGAACCCACATAGTCCAGGCAAAACTGAAACGATCTCTCTGTAAAAATTTTGGAGTTGTGTTAAGAATTTTAGGCTCATGCTGGGAGCCCATTTCAATTTCATCTGCATTTTAAGACATTTTGGTTGAGCCTACCCCCTCCTGACTGTCCTCCTCAGTCTTCAATAACCACCCATGCACTCATGCAACTACATGCAAGAAGGTACAGTATGTGCCTTGGTTTGTTTTCACAGCATGTTGTCTCCCTAAATGGCCCAGATATGGTTGGGCCAGACTTCCAAGTACCAGAGATGAACTCACCTCAGAAACAGTACTATGTTGGAGGAGACAGACATTTTACAGCCCAAATTTCCTGCTAGCTGTCTCCCTGGGCCCCCAGCAGAGCTGATTTGCCTTCCGGCCAAGCTGAGGAGCACTCTTTAAGGAAAACCATGCTAAATGGCCTGTGTCTACATGGATTAGAAATTATTCACTCTATCATGAAAAAATCCTTTAGAGCAATCATAAATAGCATCAGTGGGCAATGTCTGTCATGGCATTGAATACAATGCACTTTATGCGTGGCTGATCAATATGTTTGTGTATATAAACATGAAAAGCTACACCAGTTCTTAGCAAATGCAATATTCATGGAGGTGTGATGTCATTGACCTCTCTCCCCATCCCCCAACAGCCACAGCAAAATCTGTGGTAAATGCAAGATAGGCAATCTTTACTTTTACGTCCACCTGAAACTATTGGTCCTTCCAGCACATGAGTTAGGAAATGCCAATTTACACACTAAGATGAACGTGCTTAGAGGTAAACAGGAAACAATAAACACCTCATAAAGATTTTTGTCTCTGTAATTTTGATTTCTGATTCTGTTATGTCACCACGAAGAAGGTCTAAGGGTTTTTTCACCACCTTGATCTATTCCTCCAATGTATCACTAAACCATTTTAAAAGTGCAATTTAGATGGTCCAATTCTGAACAGAGAAAAGTATTTCCATCCCCTTCCAATTGCATCTCACTTATCCTTCAGGAACCAGCTATGAGGCTTAAAGAGTGAATCTGTATTACGGGTGCCAAATCTCTTAGTTTATCATTAAGTTGATAGTACACTTCACTCTCATTACTATTCTATCATTAGGCTCTGAGTGGTTTGAGTGTTTGACTAAGTGGCTGTTTTTCCCCTCAGAGGTATATGAGATGCTGCCTCTCAGCAAGGTGTCCTGAAAACCTTTTCTTAATGAACAAGTGATTAAAAGGCTTAAGTGCAAGCGAGCATCCAAAATACAAGCTGCATTATCACAGAATGAGCCAGAAATAGGCTAACACTCAGTGCCACCGAGAACAGAAGGGTCCTTCACTCAGACGCTCTCCACACTCTCTTGTTTTGTCTCAGTGATAGCTGCCAGGCAGGGTCTCAGGCAGGATCCTGTGGGCAAGCCGTGCTGTGACCCAGTCTCCATCACAGATGGCTGACTTGTCCTCTGCCATGCACAGTAAAGCCACCCCAGGGCAGAGCTGGCTTTTCTCTTGTTCCTGTACATGCCCCTGTTCTAGTCTAAGGCAGCTCAGGAGCATGCTGTGAGCATGCTGCTCCTACCATGGATATGCGTCCTTTGAGTTGATTGCCAGGAAAATTGCAGCCAGCAAGTGAGATTGAGAGAGTCAGAGTTCTCAGTGGTTTGTAAATCTGTGCCATTTCATCAGGTTAGGTTTTAACATTTCACGTGGAAGTGGAGTAAGGTCATATCTGGCCTGCCGCAGTCAGCATCCCTTCCCAAGGAGTGGAAATTACTATGGCAAATGAAAGCATATCCCCTCTGGAAGGAGCATCAGCCAAGCAAATGCAACATCCCCAGAGTGAAACACTGGTCTTTCAGAAATGAGAGGCAGTTTAGCCAGTAGTTGCAGCAGAGATCAAATTTAACCTCATTTTCCTTACCAGATATGAGTATTGTGCAGATATACCAAGGCTAGTGCTTGGTGCTGCTTCTCTAAGGGATCCTTCGGTGCTGCGCCACTGTCAAGGCAGCTTGTGCATGGTATCTGCTTGATCCCTGGTTAGGTACAGGATTAAGAGGAAGGCTCTATGGTGGGTGTTTAACACACCATGCCAGCACATCAGCATAGCACCAGTTCCAATGCTATGTGTCTGGTCAAGGTCCTTCTGGTGGCAGAGGCTGCTTGTTCTCTGAATGAAGAAAGATGGAGAGATAAAAATGAAACCCCCTCCTTGACATCTGCTAGAAATTTCTCTTCCATTTGTTTCTATTTCTGCCCCCTTCTCTTTTCATTTGTTCTAGTAACAGAAACAGCATGAGCTGACACTGTCATTACTGACATCATTTTCAGTGGCACTGGTTCAACTAACTGCCCTCACAGATGTCTTCATATTCCTGAGAATGAAGTTTCATTTCCCTAGCCCTGGAGAAGCTATCTGTGGAGATGGGGCTTGCTTTGCTGCCTCTGACATTCTGTGGAGTTGTCTGGCTGATGTGTTGTGTGGTGACTCCATCATTTCCTATTTCTTGCTGACTCAAAAAGACATGGGTACCAGGTGCCTGTAGTATCTCCAGCATCATACCTGCATTTCACCACCACTGTGTAAGTTAAACTGGTGGTCTGGGCTTCCTTGTGGCCAACACCCTGTGAGAGTTTTCCTCTTGTTAAGTGGTTGTGACAGCCTTTGTCAGAAGTGTCTTCAATGAGGAGACCTGGGCAGAGATCCTCACTGGTGGCTGTGTCTGGCCAGAGCTGCCAGCGGGGAAGCAGGGCAGGCATGTTGACTAAGACCTGAGGGAAAGCTGTCCCCTTCTCACTACCATGTCCTGGAGAAGAGTTCCCGAGTTTGCCTCTGTTTCCCTGCTGGCTAGTCTTATTCTGAAGCATCTTGTTCATTGCAATTCTCTTTAGTGACCAGAATTTAGCATCCTTAGTTTTGATTTAGATTCTGGTTTCTACATAGTGTCCAGGCACTTATGACTTCCTTGTAGCTGTCATTAAGGGCTATGTATAAGTTTCTCATGCTGCCTATCTTATCCTAAAGGCACCTCTTCTTCCAGTCATTTGGAACATCTGGGGTAAAGGAACGTTTTGCATTTGCACACACTAAGTTATGACCTTGCTTCAAATGAAGACGACTTTTGGTAGTCGTTAGTATAATCCAGGTTGTAGTAGACTTATCCAGTCCCAGACTTTGGTTAACATCTCATTCCTCCTCTCCTGAAGAAAAGAGGGTGTAGAACTAATCTAATATACCTTATTCAGGGCTGTGGGCACAGCGCTGATTCACTGGAGAGAAGGAAATGTAGGAGAAATACTTAATTAACTTCTTGCCCTGCTGGTAGTCTAAGTGGAGAGGAGGGAAATGGAGGCTTGGAATTAAAAGTCTGATAACTTGCCAGGGAGATGACAAAAATCAAAAGAGAAAGCATATTTTATTTGCAAAGTTCAAGAAGGGCATTACAATCAAGAAGAGGAAAGCAAATTGAAGCATTAAAAATAAAGCACTTGATAGGAGCTCTTTGAAAGGGTGGCTAAAAAGTGTTTCACTCAAACTCTTTAATGCATATTCCTCCCTCTCCCTCATTTTCTCCCCTATGTCACATCAATTAATTATTAGATTACAGCTGTTTCCAGCACGAGCCCAGCTGCAGTTGTGGTGCTGCCGAGCACAGGCAGTTTCAGGCTGTGCAGGAAGGAGTTGTGATGGGTTATTGTAACCTCTGATCCCTGGAACCAGCTTGCTGCCCAGCCTGTGCCAAGCTACGTGTCACAATAAGGTTTATATCACAAGTGAGGAAGGTTAAGCCACTAAGGAAGGCCCCTTGAATATGGAATTTTATGGCACTGATCTGTCAAGAGCTGAGAACTTTGTTTCCTTCCTTCCAAGATAGGCTGACCCAAAACAGTGGTGATGGGCTGGGGGCAGTCAGACCTTCTGTGTAGTTCAGCTGGGAGGTGGGGAGCTGGCAGAGAAAAACACAGCTTTAGTTCATGCCTGGGTTTTGTGCTCGGTGTTCATTTGTGCAGGTAGAGACCTTGGAGACCCTCTGCCAGAGCTTGGGAGCAGAGCTTCTGGCACCACTTCCACCACCACTGTCCCAATTGCCCTACTCATTGCACCTCAGGGAACCACCAGAACAGTCAGATGTTTCACACTCCTACAGGCAGGCTTAGCTAGCAGGACAAAGGCAGGCATTTTATTAAAAGTCAGGTTTATTCAAAAAAGATGTAACCTTACCTTTGGAGACAATTCCAGCATGACTTAGACAGAAAGTGCCCCCAGGTCAGAAGTATACAACTGTAGGAGGAGAGAAAACCCAACACCTTTCAAGTCTGCTGGTGTTTGTATAAAAATATCAATTTCCTGGCACAACACCATAAGACTTCTCCTTCCCAGTGCAGGGTCCTCTGAAAGCCTTAACTGGTGATATTTCAGGTACTTTGGGGTTTCTATTTAAAACCTAAAAGCTTTCACATTTCCTGTGAGCAAGGTGGGTTCTCTCCACCATGAACGCTTTTACAATTGGCCACTACCCTTCGATGAAGATAGTGATATGGTGTTTACACATATATGTATTTATTTCCAATCCATCAGGCTGCTACTTGAGTACCACTGCTGTGTACACCTGCCATGGCAGTACTGACGTGAGGCAGAAGTGAGCTACCTGGTACAGCTTTACTTGAGTAGTACTCCAGCCCTGCTGCTGACCCTGAAAGCTGTGAGGGTGGGGACACCAGGACAGGCCATACTCTGTTTAGCTTGGTTACAGAGCAAAGAATGAGAAAGGCCACGGGAAAGAGGTGGAAGCGGGGTGCACACTGCTGGTGGTATCCTGTGGCCTTCAGCACTTTGCCATCAGAGACTTTCCAGGGAGATTGCAAACTCTCTGATACTTGTCCCTTCTCACAGCAGGAAGCCAAGGAATAGCCAGGACTTTAAATAGTCAGCATAAACCTCAGCCAGATCAGTTCTTAAACGTAAGGTGCATTTCTTGAAAAGCATAGCATAAATATTTCAATAATTCTTCTGATATTAGAATTACCCAGATAGGCTGAGATAAAAAACCCTCAAAAAATACAATGCATCAAATTTCATTGCATCAAATCATCCCTGCTTGCCAGGTACCCACGAGAACTGCATGGATGGCAGGTTGAATTGCACGGGCAGGTCATCTGAGCTCCACAAGAGCACAAGAGGCCTCAGAAAGGTTTAGGGGGAGGCAAGCCAGAGAAGCTAAAACAGGAAATAGCTTCTCTGCAAGGCAGGCACAGCAGATCAGGACTCTGCTGCCAGTAAGGAACTCAAAAGTTCCCTGGGGAGGGCAGGAAATGGAGGAGGAGTGGGGAAGGGGTGCATGAGAAGTCAATACTCACCCTTCAAGGTCTTGTGAAAGAAATCTATGGAATCATCAGATTGAAGATTACCCTTCAAAGCAGGATTCTGGGCTAAGGGATACCTTAGCAGAGTAAATTTTAAGTTCTTCTGTTATACTAAATGTTTCCATTGATTTTAAGGATCTTTTAGGGTTTTTAGTGAGACAAAGAGACCTGTTAACTAAATTTTGACCACTGTGGTGAATGCAAAGACTGGGAGTAAGGTAGGCTGAGATGGCATCAATCTAGGTGGGAAAAAGGGGTCAGACCAGTGCTTCCCTTCAGTATCTTCAGCCTTGTGGGATGGAGAGGCTGGGAGGTATGTGATAGGGGTATCAGGGAAAGGGGGAAAACACTTCTCTGAGCCTGCCACCAAAACAAGCACCTAAAAGTTTTCTAAAATGTCTGGCTGACATGACATTGTTGGATCTCAGAGCTCCTGGTACAATGAGTAGCCCCTGGGGGGCACAGGGTGGGAGGCTTCACCTACTGTCCTGGCTAATCCTTCCCAAGCCAGACAGGGTTTTGTCTCCCTACAGGAGCCATTCCTACTATAATTAATGGCCAGAAAAAAAAGGGGGGAGGAAGTGCATGGTCTTATAGCTTGAGAGAATGGGATTAGTCCTAAAGTAAAAGATTTATGAATACTGCATTGGTTTTAATAATTTAGTTTGATTGGTATTGTTTTCCTGCACATTTCCTGTATTTTTTGTTAGTATATAGTTCTAATAAAACGAAACAATCTGAAGCGTTTATTAGTATGGCAAATTGGCAGGTTTTTACCTGATTCTGGGAGCCTAGACATTAATTTTGGAAAACTGGTGATGACCTGAGACTGTAACTAAGACATCCTAGCAAAGTGGAGTCTTAATAACCTTGTCTAATACTTTTGTGTTTATTTTTGTTTTATTTTTCATGTTAAATTTGTAGGGGTAACATGAATTGCTAGAGTTCCTATAGCAAATTTTGAGGAGACAGCTGAGCATCTTCTTGCTGTGTTTCATTCTGAGAGTGTCTTCATAAGCTTTTACGATCTTCTTTGCGTGAGAAGTTCAGGAATGGCTTTTTATGCTTACAAGTGGAAAACTAGCACTGATGAAATGTATGCTAAAAAGGGACTTTCTACATTTCTCACCTTTGGCATTCATGCTGAGGTTCAGTGTTCACTGCCTACATCAAAAAGTCAACATTTATAAAGAGATGCTAATGCAAAATTTAAAGTAAGTGCTAATGTAGCAGTTATTAAGAAAACCAGGACAAGCCGGCTGGATTGCAATGCACCAATTATTGGTACTCCAGGGCTACAAGGAGCTACTGTCTATGCCTAGTGGGCACTGCTCAGGGGCTTTGAAATTAGCCTGAGCAAAGAAAAATCTGCATCTCCTCTACATGCCCCGGGGAATTTCTGCTGTGCTCCTCTTGTTTTAAGGAAGAGTTAATAAATTGAGCTACTTCACCAACAGCCATCTCCACAGCTGGGCAAACCTCTGTGGCTGGGAAATGGATCTGGTCTCATGGCATGGGATGAAAGCAGAGGCAAAGCCCCTGTTCCCAGTATCTGCTTCTGCGCAAGCATAGGCTTGCACTGTCTCACCACAACTAACAGGTAGGCTTGTGGGCTCACCACATTGCTTGAATGCCAAATCTTTGCCAAAGAGAAGATGAATATGAAGCAGGGGATTTGGGAGAGACCTGGTACAGGAAACAGAAAAACAAGGGAAAGCAACTGATACAATGTGAGATAAAATGAAGAATGGAAGGGCTGAGGTGTGACAGCGGCCTTAGTGGGATTTTTTAGCCTCAATCTAATTAAAAAAGATGCATAATTAAAATGAAGCAATTAACCATTTTATAATTAACAAAAAAAATTAAGTTGAAATTGAAAATGATAGCATCTAATTGTCAGGACAGGCTTTATTTGTACTTCAATCTGATGAATTATTTTCATTGTTCTACTGATTCCATTCCAGTGGAAAGAAAACAGTCCTTTCTGCAACAGTGGACACAGGCTGTTATTCTACTTTTTTTGGGCTTATTGAAGCCCAAACTACTATATTCTGAACTACAGTATATGGATCATGATCCCATATTTCCACAGAAGGGGCTGCATTTTTGCCAGTACACCAAGAATTTCATGCTATAAGCTACGTTTTCCATCATACCTGTTTGTAACTATTTGGTCTATGTAAAATATAAAGCACTTTGCTTTAACAGTTTTTCTTGCTGAATCAATGCCGCTGATGTTCCATATAGAATTTCAGATCAGAAGAAATAAGTATATGGACATAAAGTCCATTGCAGTGTAGCAAGTGAAGCAACAAACTTACCACCACATTTTGATGGGTAGCCCATGATCTATCGATGTTTATTAACTGCTTTCTGCTTATGTGTAAGGTTTTTATGTGCTTTGCTAGATAAGGGTGTTAACAAATGGATTCACAATTGCTCAGATTAAGAGTAGGCCACTTGTTGTGATGCCTTTGCACATCTTTCAGTATATGGGTTTAGAGTTCCCACCTTAAACAGGGGATCAAAAAAGTCTTTTTCTCCACATCAACAGTGACAATTCAGTATTGCTCATCTCAGAACAAGGGGATGTCTTGGTGCCTTGCTTGTCTTCAGTGGAGTTGCAGCGATTTATGAAATAACTGAAGTAATCTGGGCAAAACACAATGAAGAACAGTTAGAAATACGGTAAGGATGGAGATCCATCTTTCATTTGGACATTTTCAGCTAACAAATCTCTTGCTGGTGTGGGGATTTAGAACATGAGTAGTGTCCTTCATCGCTCTTTATTTGAAGCATATTGCTATTTGTGTAGCTTTTGGTCTTCTGTACTATAAGTCTTGCGCTTGCAATGGTGATGAAGTGAGCCTTGTCCTGCATGAGTATATATTAGCAGTTCAGTGGAGTCTTCCAGACAAAGCATCTATTTCAAGCAACTGCCTGTAATTGAGGGGAAGGGCAACCTGTGGATTGTTTTGCAGTCTCAGTTCTGAACTTGGAAAAAAAAAAAGAAGTGTGGATTTTCTGTGAAAGGAATAATCTCAGTTAGGATCACAAGAACTGCAGAATTTTTCCACGTCATTGGAGATGGTGTACTGGGAAAACTCAGTGTTAAATGCCTCAAAGAGAGGTACAAGTAAACCAAAACAGTCAGATGTCAAATAATCTCCTGCTGCTGCTCACTTAGTTCTCTAATACTCGGACTACTCAGTAGGGCACAACCCCCCACCCCAGTTTAGTACCTATTCCAGAATCTGTTGTCCAATATAAGGAGCAAAGTTGATGGTGGTGGGTAATTACTAGAGAATCTCTACGGCAGAGAGAAACGCAGCTGTGATAATGGATATAAAAAGAAGTACAGTAGTGATGAGTTGTATAGCTCAGAAAATAGCTATCTTATAGTCAGTGTCATCTCATTGTTCAAGAAAATGATGATCCTTCCCCACAAGGCTGAAAATATGATGCTAAATTCACTTATAGATGCTTCAGTAATACTGGAAAGATGGCGGAGAGGGAAAAACTCACGCATGAGAAATGAGGAGAAGATTGAACAACTGATATATTGGTAGAGATTAAAGTATCTAAACACACATCACTCAGTAAAATGACATCTCAGGGAAACGTAGTTGCTGACTCCAAGGATTGGGAACCAAGGAATGTAAAGAATCCTCAGGACCTCTCAAGGCTGGGAACTATATAATGGGGACAAATGAGTGAAACTGGACAAATGAAAATACAGATGTAGGCATAAGAAATGGTTCCTTACAGAGAGATTTCTTGAACTGTGAAATCCTCTCCTAAGGGGCCAATGAAGTCTTGGGTTTAGTACTAGACTAGAAAAGTACTTGAAAATATACTAGGATGGCACAAATCTGCATCTGCAGTGGGCACACTGGGTACATTATAACTCCTTCTATTTCTAAATACTTATTGTTTGTTTGTTTGTTTGGGGTTTTTTGGCTATTTGTCCCTCCCCTATAGCATCTGCCCATGACTTCTGGTCCTTTGTATTCAGCATCATTCATGGCTGCAGCCCTGTTGAGCCCCATGCTCTGATACAGCAGATCTTCCAAGCTGAGTCTCAACTCAAAGGAAGCTGATTCCACACTGTGACAAGACTTCTATGTTTTGTACCCTGCAAAAAGAAGTATCACTTGCTAATTGTACAGCATCTCTTGTCAGCAGCAAAAGTATCGGTCTCCTGGCACATGCTGGTGGAGCCAGCCCTAGATGACAGCCAATTACACACATGCAGCAACGGGAACAAAATTCTGGACTTTCACTTCCAAAGACATGGACCTCTGCTGAAGGACCCACCCAATTAACTAGTTCACAGTATTTTGAGGAGTTAATGCAAGCAATTTAGTAAAGAATAACAGAGTGGATAAATAAGTTTTATTAACAAGGACACAAGATTGCAGAGTCATTTCAGGTACATTGTAATACTCAAAACACAAAAGCACAAAGTTTCTTGAGGTGCAATGGTTAAAAGCTTTTCAAAACCAAAACTGAACAAAGGTATCAGGACTACCTTTTGCCCTAGAGTAAAAATGCAGGGATCCCGACTTTGTCCTGTTATTCATCTGATTTTTTGATGGTAACTAAGCCTCGCTGGACTGGTCACCCTTCTCCCTGGCAAGATAAGAAATCCCACAGAGACAGCTTCACGACCGTTATGTGAGGGCAGCTGGTTCCCAAGCCCGTTACACATCCCACTAACTGGGTGTAGGTGTTGGGAAGGGATTAGGGGGGCAAGCTAGACTGCACCCATGCTGAGATCCATCCCAGCTCTCCTGTTGGGGCTGTGCTGGCTTGTGCAGGTCAGGACTGTCTCTACCTTGCGCTGGTGATGAGGACAGAAGTGAGATGTACCATCAGGCTGAGGCAGGCAGAGGCTATTCACTGTTCTCTTTGTTAGGGGAGTAAAAATTGTTTGTTGCCTTGATCTGCGCTAGGTAACAAAGAACAGCCAGGTAGTTATTTTTACCTCTTTCCCTTTTCTGTCTGTTTTTTCCTGCTTCTAAATTATTTACATGAAAAAGGAGGAGATTAGGTAAAATGAAACCAATGTCAGCATCAAAAGGATGATAGTCGTTGCGTGATTGTCTATTTTTTTTCACTCTTACAGGTTGACACTTGCATCAGCTGATGTTTGCAATGCCCAAGAGCACCTGTTACCAGCAGCCAGAATCCTTTTGACTGGCTGAGAAGAAAGCAGTAGCATAAACATATTAATAGAGCACCAGTGATTTGTCAAGCAGTTATAATGCACTAATTGGGAGAGTTGAAGGGAGAAAACCCTGCCAAGTCTCAGCCAGCTCAAAGGGAGCTGCTGCTAGGTGCGTAATGCTGGGGCTCTTTCATCTGTGGCAAGCCCAATAACTTCACAAGAGTCACTCAGTACAAGGCAGTGCGGACTCCACTGGCTTCTCTGGCTGTCTTACAGCTGCTCAGCTCCCCTGACCATGCAGAGCCACCCTGTGATGCTGAGGGATGCCATGGCTTCTGGGTACCCCAGCAGCAAGGGACAGTGCCAGTGAACATCAAGACAACCCTTTGAGCCATCCACAGGGACACTGCCTACGGTTGCCCTCCACCTCTCTGAGCTCACCTCAGAGACCCACTAACCTCACTTTCTAAAAGGTCAGAAGAGTTGGTTCCATTTAGAGCTGCATTATTTGCCATGAGATACCACTGAGCACCTGATTTCCAAAGCCTGACATATGGAAAAGCTTTCCAGTCCTCCTGTAGTATTCTCTCTGTTTGATTGGGGTTTTTTTTTTTGTTGTTGTTGTTGTTAATGCAGCACATTTCAATCAAGTAAGGCACTTGAAAAGCATTGGTAGGCACAAATAAAAATATATCCATGTAGATAGGCAGCAAGGGAAGGAGTACTGCAGTCATATGCAAAATTGAGGGATACCTCTGCAAATGAGCCCCCATGGTCCTTAAAAATGCTCCACTCCCATCCCAGGACTGGCAAAGAAATCTTTGGTAAAAGAGATCTCCCCTTCATCCAGCATTGTCTACATTTCTCTCCACAGTCAGGCCAGCTAGGTGCAGTACTGATTCATTACTCCAGGACTTTGGTGGGGGGTGACTGCTCTGCATATTCCCCGTGCCATCTTATCATTAATGCATTAAGGAGCTGAACAAACAATAAGGCCAAATGGACTTCAAAACATAGAGAACTGTCTCCATAGGGCTCAGACTGATTTATGGCAATTATGTCTTGGCAGCATCACTAAAGCCCATTAAGCCCTGTACCTGGCTGTAACTTGAACATACTCTGGTTTTGAGGGAGAACTTGCCATTAGTCATGCCAACACTGCTATGAATCCTCTTTCTGCATGATGAATGGTAAAATGTAAAACAATGTGGGGACGATTAACAAGACATTAATAGGCTGCAGAGCACAAATTGATCCAAACTTCAGGGTCAGATACTGTTTAAGACACCGGGGATGCTCCTATGGCCTCCTTCCAAGATCTGAGAGGAAGGGATTGGAGATGGAGCCCAGAGCCATTGCATTTGACTCAGGTTCTCCTTGTCTATCTGCTTTCTGTTTCACTACCTGAGGTGGGCTGGTTGCTCAGCTATTTTCTTTCCCTGTTTTTGAATTTTTATTGCTTTTCAAAAGGTGTCTCTTTGTGACACAATTACATCAGCAGGATAGCTGTGTAGAAAACACCAAGAGAAAGTGCAGCACTGAAGCTAAGGGGATAGTTTGTGCAAAGCCCTTCAGTGGAGGATACTGCTCGCTCTGAGGGGCAGGGTGTGGGAAAGCTGGGCTTGCCATGTGCATCCTGTTTGCACCTGAGGGGGAGCTGATAGGGAGGAATATCACACCAAAAACACAAAAAGAGGGAAATATTTCTGCAGCGCTGGCTCACTGAGGACTCATAAGGATTCTCATGACAGATCCCAATGCTGAGATACATGCAGATGGACAAGGTTTTTGGGGGGAAGGCAGTGTAATATTTCATTGCAGATACCACCAGGACAGAAGACCTTCAGAGGAGTTAAAATTTACTCAGTGGTCCAGAAGTGTTTACAGCCCATGTAAAATTTACCAGAAAAATGTCAGATATCAGTGGAGTGTATTAAATGTAAATATTATACTATTCACAGCCTCCGTTTCTTATTGCAGCTTGGAACGTAGCTCTTGTGGATCTCCAGTTTGAAGGGGAGTCTCTGGAGGCGCTGCTCCTTGGTGGAGAGTCTGGAAATGTTTCACTGTGAGCTGTGCCAGCCCATGTCACCCACTCACCCCCATGCTGCACTGCCAGACTGACCAGTCAATGACTCTTATGGTGGCAAGAGAAGCCCACTCCGATACATCTGACAGATCCTGCTGCAACACCAATATCTGTCACCCCAAAATGAACTGTGTCCTCGAGCAGCACACCACTAGGGAGAGGAGAAGGCAGCAGAGGATGCTTTCTTGGGTCCCACTATCTCTGCCTCCAGTCCCAGGGGCTGAGCTGCCTGGCTCTGCCTTTGTGAGGTGGGCGCTGGCACTGGATGGTGTCTCCTAGAGGTGATGCAAGGAGGAATGAGGGACTGTACATGCATTGCTGTTTGCTTGGAGGAGGCTCAAATGCATGGCGGCTATAGGATTGTGCAATTGTGAAATGCCCTTGCATTTAATAAAGCAGAAGACACTTGGTGCAGCTGTCCTGAGTGCCCTGGCAAGTCCCACCAAGGCTGAGGTCAATGTGGAGCTTTCTCCATCAACTTGTCCCCAACAAGCCTGACAGACATCTGGCATGCTTACATCACTGCTGGATCACTAATTCATTTTGTTGGATGTTTCATCAATTAACAAATTACTACATCTTTGGCCTGGCCTATGGAACTCAAATGTTGTGTTGTGTGCAAGATATGACTAAGGGCTTGGTGCATCTCTTCAGAATGAAGACATCTTGAGGAGTTATGATAATAAGTCATATGAACTTGTTTCAACAGCTTGGCTGAGTCAAGAAAAGCAACTCAGTGCAGTGCCTTGCAGCTGGTAGCTACATATGCTGGGAAGGGACTCCGTGTCATGGAAATGATGTTGTGTGTTGCTCCGCTGTTCACTGCACACATTACTCTTGTGGTACTAGCTCTTACAAAACACACACACACACAGAATTTTTTTTTATTGCTTGCTCCTCAGAACGTGTGAAGGAAAAAAACCCCAAATCCGAACACTTCTTGCTACAGCTTACATAATTTAGAGCTGCAGTGGATTTCAGTGTACATTTTCCCCAAAGGATTAGCTTTGATCATACTGTTCCTGAAAATCCCTCCTGGAGTCTCTGGGCAGCTCACTGGTGCAGCATGAGTGTGCACACAAAACACAGGAGTGTGGCCCATTCACACTGCAAGATAAGGTGATTCAGAGTCATATTTCTCCTATAAAAAATGTAAACATGACAGGCTTTACAAGGATCTCACACAGCTTAAAAGAAATGTTTCTGGGATCTCTTTTACAGATAGAAAGATTTTTCACTCTTCATTTTAAACAGTGAGTCAACTATTTTTAAGTCATGATAATGTATGTTGATATTAATCTGAAAATAGCTTCTGAAAACCAGTTTCAGTTCCTGCAGGCATGTTCACAGGGATGATCCTCAAATACAAATTATGTCATGTTTTTCTAGCACTAAAGACAAGACCTAACCATTCATGTGTTTTCCAGGAAGCTGAGGAATTCTGTTACTATTTAGAGGAGAGAGAAATTTCCTGAATGAGCAAAATCCTTCTCTCTAGTCATTATTGCAGAGCCATGTTGTGGATTTGGCTTTGAGAACAGATACATCTTGTGCAGACCAAATAAACTCTCTGAAACTGTATAATGAGATAAGCACGTGCATTTCCTGCTGATATTCACAACAAGCCAAGGCACCGTGTGCTTATCAGAGACCTTGGCCTTCACGAGAACAGCAAAATGTTTAGTCATGCCCTCACTATTAAGCAGCTGAAAGATGCCACAGCAGCTCGTTACTCCTCCTGGCAGGCTTAAGCTCAAGCACATGCCTCAGTTCTGTGTTTTGACTTCCAGAAGAGGATTTAGAAATAAAAATGTGGAAGTTTCTTGCTCAAGACACACACCCCAATCTAATAAAAGTCATTAAAATAATTTCAGGTATTTTGATCTGGCTCTATGTAAATGTGTTTTGCCTTCCCCCCAGTAATAACATTGCATTACTGCATATAGGGTTTCGGATCTGTGATGCTACAAAGACTTTCAGAATTGGGATTTTGGAAGAACACACTGTGAGCCCCCACAGACACCTCCATTCTCCTGATGAAGAAAAAGCATGATTTTTCCTGTCTCATTTGACATATGCAATAAGAAAACTTTGCTGCCAATTTGTTAAAGCAAGGGATTGCTGCAGCCATGAGGAGATGTCCTTGGACGGGCACAGTCGAAAGGTTAACAGTGTTTATTGATTTAATAATTCTCACATTTGTTCTTGACAGATTATCTTTCCAGAGACATTAGCAGAGGCAGAGTCCAGAAATGCAGGAAAGCATCTCTGACATGTTAGGAAGGAAAGGGACAGACAGGGAAAGATGATGAATTGCTCTGATCCTGACCTATTAAGCCCCCAAGTGCAGATCAGGAGATAGAATAGGAAATCCAAGTACCTATTTTCTATAGGGAATGTTTATAAGGATGATGTTTACTTTGACCTTTCACACTGAGGTCATGCACCACTTAATATTACATATTGGTTAGTCAATCACTGGTGCAGACAGCATGTAGGGAGAGATCATGGCTCAGCACCTTCTTCCTGTGAGAGCTGGTGAGATCATGGACAAGGGAGAATCATGTATCCTCTTCTGAGTCAGAATAAAGTGCTTTTCTAGAGGTAGAAGAGTGGGATTGCAGCACCTAAGTACATTGGTCCTGAGTGGTAGCAGCTATCAGATGCCTGCCAACACATCGTGGTCTTTCACAAACTAGACTCACCCAACCCACTGAAGAGATGAACAGTCTGGCCCTACTACTCACATTCAGCTGCTATCTAGTTACCAAATTTTTATCATTTTCAGAGCATCAGAGGGAACTCACAGCCCTTCGTGTTTCCCTTTGGCATCTGGGACCTAAACAACCTTGTTTGAAGCAGGCTGAGTCCCCACAGGAGAAGTTTATCACACTTTTCAGCCAAACTATGATAGTGTCTGGGAACCTCGTCCTCTTGCCACTGAGATCAATCCAAACCAATGTACTGATTTCCATGATTTTGCTGTATCAACTGAAAACTCCTATTCTAGGCAGCCAACCCCTCCTCTCACTGTAGATTTGCTATCCTTCAAAACAGATTGCAGCCAGTGTGGCTTCTGCCTGAGTTTCAGAGTCAGAGTGGGTCCACTCCTGAGTTGCACTCTGTACTCCCACAACCTTGGGCGTGTTGAGACCTTTAATGGGTTGCTAATTGCTCTGATTACAAGTCAAGACCAAAGAGGAATGCTGGATGATGAGCTCCCTGGCAGACAAGAAGATATCAGTATAACATTTTGGATGAATAATTCAGTAGGCAGGAATGGAAAACGAACAAGTCTTCTGTCTGCTAAGGGGTGGGGGGGGAAGGCCAAAGAAAAAGAGAAAGAAAGACATCTCCTGCATGAGCAAGGCAGACCCCTTTGAACTTGAGCTTCAGCTCATGAAT
>WEIS01073849.1:0-13709 GCA_013389965.1 Todus mexicanus | reverse complement strand
ACATTTTAGTCTCCTTCATCTATGTGCACACCCAGCCCCTGTCCCTTCGCTCTCCCTCTCTTGCTGCGTGCAACGTGTGCTCAGGGATGCTGCCATCCACCTCCTGCCCAGGGCATCGTGTCATCTGCTGTGCTGAACTGGCTTTCCCCAGGGACCTGGAAACTACCATCTGAATGGGGTCTGGAGATAATGAACCTTCAGCAATAAGTAAATAAATAGCATCTTGCCCGTATGCCCAGCTGCACCCAGGACCCTGGTGACAGCTCGCTGACAAGGGCAACAATGTTTTTTGATCCTTTGCCTGCAAGGTATGGTACTGTCCGGCTCAAAACAGTAGGGAGTCGAGGCTAGAAGCGCCAGTGGGCATCTTGTATTCAGAGATCTTTTTTATTCCCCTGGACATGGAATTGCTGCCCGCGTGGCAGTCTGCGCTCCTGCTTCTGCCAGCACCAAGGAGGATGAAAGGACAAGAGACTGGAAAGATGTAGGAAGTGAGAGAGATAACAACGTGTCCATCATCCAGTGATAGGACAAGGGGCAGTGGGTGTAAATTGGAACACAGGAATTGAATATTAGGAAGAACTTCTTCACAGTGAGGGTGACAGAGCCTGGAACAGGCTGCCCGAGGGGGTTATGGAGTCTCCTTCTCTAGAGACATTTAAAACCCTGCCTGGACGAGTTCCTGTGCGACTTGATCTAAGTAATCCTGCTCCAGCGAGGGGATTGGAATGGATGATCTTTCAAGGTCCCTTCCAATCCCTAACATTCTGTGATTCTGTGATCAGGTAATGCTGAGATTTTGGACACTTTCCTGAGGTCCTGAAAGCAGAGGTAAGATCAGCCCCCAGTAAATCCTCACTGGCAAAGAGCCTGGATGATACCAAATGTTACTGGCCCAAATTGCCACTCTTTTCTTTCCCTGGTGGTTCTTTCATTGCCTCTTCCCACTGTCATCTCTCTGCCAGTGCAGCCAAATCGATAGCATGGGAGGTTAAGGCCAACAGCAGCCAAGGTGCAGCTCATCTAGATGTTATCTATGACAGCTGGTCAAGGGGTTAATGTAAGTTCAGTCAAGCTTGTCACCACAGATGAATTAACACATGGGCATAAAAGCACACACAGAGGCCCGCCAATCAGTTTAGGAGGTCACACCAGCCTCCTCAAAAGGAAGGGTGAAATCACCTCCCAGCCCCCTCTTCAGATTTGGTGTCTGCTACCACCATCCATGCTTTGGGCTTGGAGTGGCCTGGATGGCCATGTGATGAAAATGAAGTCACCACCACTCTGTGGCCTCCAATTTGTAACAGAATAACAAAATCACAGAATCATTGCATGGTAGGGGTTTGAAGGGATCTCTAGAAGTCATTAAGTCCAGCCTCCTGCTACAGCAGGGCCACCCAGGGGAAAGTGCCCAGGATCACATTGTCCAGGTCTGTTTGAAACCTCCCCAGAGGAGGAGACTCCACAATCTCTCTGGACAGCCTGGTCCAGGGCTCTCACACTCTCATAAGCAAGAAGTTTTTCCTGATGTTTAAGTGGAACTTTCTGTGTTTTAGCTTGTGCCCATTGTCCCTTATCCTATCACTGGGCACCACTGTAATGAGTTGGTCCCATCCTCTTGATCTCTGCCTATTAGATATTGATAAGCGTTGAGAAGATGCCTTCTCAGTCTTGTCATCTCCAGGCTGAACAGCCCCAGGGCTCTCAGCTTTTCCTCATCACAGACATGCTCCAGACCCCTCAGCATTTCTGTAGCCTCCATTGTGCTCTTTCCAGTCTCTCTTGAACTGGGGAGTCCAGAACTGGACTGGTTGATGTCCAGTTGGCCTGAATCATGAACAGAGTAAGACCAGAGGTGTCTGCAAAAGATGGCAGAGATTTGACCTTCATCTAGCTTGAGCAGATCAAAGGAATGGGTCAATCAACCCTGTGGAATCCCTGCCCATGTATGCTAGCCACCAGTCCAGGAAAAGGTCTCTTCTGCTGTCTCCCTTCACTGTAGATAAATTCATCTACTCATGACAACAACCACACCTTCCGTTGTGAGTATGCCTGAAGTCACCTTGAGGGCTGGTTACTCAAAAGAAAATAACAGCAGAGACTAAATCCTGGAAGTTCAAATAACAGACAGCAGCAGACCGGTGGCAGTTTGGATGATGGATTTTGGTGCAGGACATGATCTCTTCAGTGGCTACACAAATAGTCTAGCTCATGGTTAAAAGCTACTCGAAACTGAAGGACTGGAGATTTTGGGGCTCCGGTTTGAATCCATCATAGTTAATATCAAAGCCAACAACTGATCTTTGTTTTGAACACAAAGTGGTTCTGATAGGAGACCCTGAAAGGTTGTATAAAAGAGGAATTTACTCTTTTCTACACTTTTCTACACACTGCTTTTTTTCTGCTTCTGGGATTTGATCATCCCTTTAACAAGAAATGATCCTAACATAGAAAAACAAAGTCACTTTTTTTTTTTCTTGAGGGAAAAACCACAGTTGTTACTGGTTTGCTTTCACCCCACTGAGCTTTAGACAGTTACTACAACACTGAGTTGGGAATTAAGTCATCTTAGGCTTCCCATCTAGTCAGCAGAAGACAGACAGGCACTTTCCTAGAGCAATTCAGATCTGAATCACCTTCTGGAGGTTGCAACCACAGAGCAATTGGTGCATTGACTTAACTGGTTCTTTTTAAAGCATTTCTAGCAGCTGGGCAAAGGTGAATAATTCTACCTTCACTGGATCCAGTTGTACAGTCTCTTGTTGCTTCTAAAGTGAGAAGCTATTTGCGGGCAGCTGTTCAATGGTGCTTTCAAACTGGTCATGTCGTAAGCAGACTTCGAGAGGTCATCTACTCAGCCTTCCCCAGTATCCCAGAATCAGTAATTATATAGTGGCAGCCCTGTGCCAGCCGTCTTTAAAAGTGCTGCTCTGACATTTTACCCTGCATATTAACAACAGCATCACATTTAAAACAAAACTCCACTGAAATGCCCACTCAGCAGTCTCATGGCAAGGAGCATACTGAGAGCATGATGAGACAGGGAGGACAGAGCTATTCTTCATTCAAACATCTGATCTCTCCAAAATTAACCCTAGACGTGTGGAGCTAAAAATCACCTACAAATGATGAATTTCCCCCTTTTCTTCAAAATTCTATAGTAGCATTGATAGTGTTTTGGCTTTGTCTGCAGTCATGCCCATCTTATGTCAGGCATCAACTACCATATCTAATGAAAAAGAACTTATTTTCACTTACTCTAAGGATGCATCAGAGATGATTTACACAAAGCAAACTTCACCTACGTGTCTGCAAAAAGCTACCCCAATAGAAATCTGTTCCTGAGAGTTGCCTTTATCCAACTGCTAATGGATGTTTAGCACGTGAAAATCCGTATCTTCCCATTTCTGAACATAATAAGCTTTCTGTGAGCTTTTTATATAAGAGATATTGACTGGAAGTAATTCACAGAAGTTATTAAGCAACAGCTTGGAAAAACAAAGGGGCTTGAAACAGATTTATTGTTGGTTGACAGTCCACATGCCACACTGCTACAGCTCCCCAGTTCTCCAGGAGACCTCCTGACATGCCAGCTGAGCTGGGTTAGTGTACACCACTGAGCTACCTTCAGAGAGGTAAAATACCTGTGCTTACAACAGAAAAAATGAGCCCAGCTGAAGCCTCAAACTCAACTATCACCTCTGGTACCAAGAGCTTGGTTTATTTATTAATGCATTTGTAGGACCTCGTATCTCCATAGACTGTGGTCATTAGAAGTAGAAATTCACACAGTGAAGTCGATCTCAAAATCCAGCCAGGGAAGCCGGCAACACACACACAGGGACAAACACACTGCAAGATGATTTCTGTCTTTTCCCATCATCTATCATCAGGATCCACACATATTATCCTTGCTCCCCACATCAGTGAGGGCTCCAGCCACCTCAGTGCAACAACATTCAGTTAGTTTTACGCCCTGAGTGGGGTATCTCATTCCCGTATCTGATTCCCTAACAGCTTTGAAGTGTCACAATGTTCTGGCTCCTGTGGTTTTGAGCAGGTGCTGCTTCATTATTGCTTTATGAGGATGCATTTTTTGCCTCTCTGCTCTGTGACTTGGTGCTTCAAATCTGAAGTGTTCACGGGCTCCTTGCCAGCACGGTGGTTCCAGACAGGATCCTAGTTTGCTGTCCCTTGCTTTCCTGCCTCCAGCCAGTAAATGCCATTTTTTTCTTTTGAAAGTCTCTACTGCAGTGGGTGAAGGAGGGTCTAGACTCCTCAAACTATGCATAGAAAAGGAAGGGGGGTAGAAAAAGTAGCGGAAATTGCTTCCACTCTCAACACCTACTTTTTGTGTGAGCTGGAGATCAGAGAAAATATACCCAACAGACTGGTTTGATTACCACAGGGGTAGAAGGTAAGGATGGGGAAGATGAGAGCTAGGAGACCCCCTCCTTCACCTCCTGCAGGGCACCTCCTCACCGGCCCCTCATCTGATCTGGAAAACCCTCCTGGTTTAGAGCAGAAGAAAAAGATTTTCTAATGATGGTGTGGTGGAGCGAAGGACCTTTATCAAGAGAAGGAAGGAAGGAAAAGAAAAAAATAGGATCAAAGAGCAGAGGGAAGAATAAAAGCTCTCCTTTGCTGATCCACAGCTGAGCTGGGCAAAGCTTATACAAGATAAATAACGCTGACATTACAAAGCTATGGTTAATTCATTTTTCTACTTGTCACTGCTTTGGATAATTGGCCTATACAACAAATGTGTGGGAAGGAGGTTGGCTTTGGCTCTTTTTATCATTTTTTTTCCCTTCCTGCGAGGTACAACTAGGATTAGACGGTGTGCTACACCACTGATAAAAATAAAGAGAATGATCCGAAACCCTCCAACTTTAATCCGGAGGGGTCGCCGGTGAATAGTGCAAGTGCTGGAGGATGAAGTGAAACCTGGTTGTCTCTATGGTAACAAAACCATCACTGGAGGACGGATTGCCCTAGAGTCTTTGAGCAAGTTTGGCTTTGTCCAAGGCACTGTGTGGTGTGCACTATTACCTGTCCACTCTCCTGATTTCAGGGACAATTCCCAGAAGCTGAGAGTTTATTCAGAAATCTCCACCTTCTGGATTCAAGCGACTAACTTGGAATCCTAATGTTCACTTCTTTGTGTAAAAGAAAGTTTTGAGTCCTTGGGTCAGTGAGGGAAAGCCTGAAGATGATGACCTCGCATACTTCAGAATGAGAAGAACCAGTCTTGAAGCAGCCTCTCATGTTATATATGGTACCAAACAGAAAACACTGGCTTAGAGGTTTCAGAATCAAAGGAAAAGCCAAGATAAAGGAGAGAGGCTGGAAATCAGACAGAGACGCAGAGAAACGATAAGACAAAAAAAAGATCAATTTTATACTAATTTTTAAAATCTGCTAATTTGTGATGCCTAATTCATAATTTCAGAACCTGAGGGATTTCACAGCAGATGACCTCAGACAGCCACTGACGTTCAGTGCTGCCTTATCATTCCATGAAAGCTTTATAGAGGCAACCATCGCTTCATGTATCTTCCCTCCTATCAACCAGAAAACTGTCTCCATGTCACCAAGAAAAAACCTCCGCTGCTTCTTTTCCATCTGATCATGACAAAAGCATCTTGTCTTTAAAAGAAATCATCTTCTACCTGTGAGATGATTCTACCAGTAAATACTATTTGCTAAGTACCTAATTCTCCTCATTTTATAAATGCCATAGGTCAGTTCAATACAAAGTCTGTGGGGAAAATAATTTTTATCAAACAGCATTACACTTAAAATTCTGTTNATACTGGTTTTGTACATGTTTGTATATATTTTATTATTATTATTATTATTTCATTTTTTAGTAAAGCTATTCTAGTTTCCTTTCCTAATCAATAAGTCTCTCTCCTTTATTTCCTTTCTTCCCTTTTTTGGGGTGGGGAGGAGGAGAGAGTGTTCTGTTGCAAATTTGGGGTGCCCTGACCTCAAACCGTGACAGAGTTCAAGGAGCACACCATACATATGAAGTTAGACATCTGTTATTCACCTAATTAAATCCAAATCCCAGCTAGATCCAAAGCCTCCCCCTAAACGTGTAAGCATTTCTACATTTAGATTATGATTAAATATTCACAGCCCCAACTGGCAAAAATGGGCAAAAGTAGGTGGTCCAGGCACAATTTCCAGGCTCCTTAAGGTGATCAGATCCCTACCAAGTCTCTGCCTTCCCAGCCAGTGCCTGTTATAAAACGCTCCAGGAGGTGACAAGGAAGCAATGTTTTAATTTAGAGACAATTTCCAGAGGCTATTGGTCACAGACAACTTCAGATGTTCATTGGCCATGGGCTCTGGACAAGCTTCCCAAAGTCTAGGAAGGGTTGCCCTGGCTCCACAGGAGGGCAAACAACAGAAGGAAAATGTTTTCCATTTCAAAACCCTCTAAGGCAAGGACTGGTTTTAAATGAGAGCAGCAGTAGGCAATACTGGTCTCATCTCACGGGTGACTAGCGATAGAACAAGAGGGAATGGTTCCAAAATACAACAGGGGACGTTTAGACTAGATAGTAGGAAAAAAATGTTTACAGCAAGAGTAGTCAGCTCCTGGAATAGGCTGCCCAGGGAGGTCATTGAATCACCATCACTGGACATGTTTAAAGGGCATTTAGACATGGTGTTAGGGGATATGGTTTAGGGATGAACTTTGCAGGGTAGGGTTAACAGTTGGACTCAATGATCCCAAGGGTCTTTTCAGCCTCAAAGATTCTATGGTTCTATGATAAATGTTGTATGAAAGGAGGTATTTTGGGGGAGGTTGATGCTGCCATACGCCAGTCGAGGTAAGGCTGAGAGTGCAACCGAACAGGGTGGAGTCAACTCGAACATCCATTTCTGGAAAGCACTGCTATCCACAGGCAGCAAATGAGGTGTTTCCTCATGAGTTTAGGCTCCCCAAATTGGAAAACCATGACCCTTTGATGCTATAAATCAATGTACTGGCTTCAGTGTGGTTTCTTCTGATTTAGATCAGCTAAATATTTGGCTATAGTAGGTGATGTTCTGTTTAATAGGGTCATCACAATGCTTGCACTGCTGTATTTCCTGGGCAGATCAGCCCTGATCCCAGACTGTGACAACAAGCCGTGGGAGAAGACAGATAAATGAGGGACGGAAGAGATACCCAATGTCAAAACTCGAGGAAAGCAAAGGTAAAGTGGAAGAGAAAGGAAGGAAGAGAAGTGGAAAGGAAGAGAAAGACCCTAAGTCACACCGAGATACATATTACCTCTCCCCAAGGAAGAGTATCCTAAAGCCAATACCTGGAACAAAGAAGTGCAGGGAAATTGCACACATACACCTACATGAGTTGTGGTGTTGCACAAAGCTTTAACAACACTCTTCTATGATTCTATATCATGAGAATGAGAGTGTACTTTCCTAACATGTGCAGTTCCCAGTGTACTGCTTTGGAAAGAAAGTTATTTCCCCCTTGCTTCTGCCGTACCTCTATCTCGTCTCTATAAGCCAGAACCATTTAAGAAACTTTAGAAACCTTTTAGAAAGTTTGCAAAGCAATTTACTGGGGCTAGTATTCTTGTCGTCTATGAAACCAGATGACTGAGTCACCCCAGGCTTAAATGCGCAAAGCACAGAAGGAGCCATAAAAATCTTGAGAAGAACCCTGAATAGCTTCACTATGCATTAAAAAAAAAATTAAAAAAAATCACAATTTTATATCTAGCCTTTAGGTGCTTCCAGGATTAGGAATAAATATAACACGTCCTAATGCAGAGCCCGTCCTTTGGATCAAAGAACTTCCACTTCAAAAAAACCTTGTTTCCCTGGATCTAAGGATATAGTTAGACCCAAGAAAATATGGAAACCTCTGAGTCCTGAGCTATGGGAAGGATTAGTGTAAGAATTGAAACTGCAAACTTGGGGGCAGAGAGAGAAAATCCTTTCTTTGGCAGATTAATTTCCTTTCACCATGTACTTGGCTGCTGAGGATGCACAAGGTTTTGGGGTGTCAGAATGAGTTCATGGGGGTGGATGAGCAAGAAAGGGTCAACTGAGCAGTCAATGGGCATGAGCAGTGGTGCAATTAGATACCACGCACTCCTTGAGAGGCAGTTTGGTGTTACCACCAACGGGAAAGAGCACTTGGGTTTGGGGTGAAGAAGATGCCAACCACGTGTCCTTCACCAGCTCTCAGCCACTCTTGCACCATCCCAACCTTTTCTTCGCTTGCTGCCTGCCAGTTCTCCCTCCCCCCACAATCCCATTGCCCAATCTCAGGCATCCATCCCCCACCCCTTCGCCTTCTGCCCCCCGTCCCCGAAGGATGGATGAGCTTGCCAGAGCAATCTGGCCCTTGCTGGAGAAACTGCTCAAAGGCGGCAGCCAGAGCGAGCACAGCAATCGATTGGACACGGGACATTACGGATCTGCGAGCGCGGCCGGGGCGAGAAAGTGGCAGCTTTGTGAAGCTGAGCACACGTGAGGATTACGGCATTAACAAAGCTCCCTTAACCGATCAGCCTGCCCCTAGGTAGACAGGGGGACTGGGCTGGGCTGGGGAGTGAAGGGGATAAAGAAGTGGCAGCATGAAGTCGCCTTCCCCCCACCCAGTTACAAAAGAGCGACACGAATAAGAAGTCCTGGAGACACAAACCGTCGCCTGGGACCGTAGGGCTATGGTGCGGCTCATCAGGGCTGTGGGCCAAATTTCCTGCCAGCATAAATCCATTTGATGCCAAGAGAGTAACCCAAGGATGAATTGGATCCAGTGGGGAGGGTTTATTACCTTCAGTTAAGGCAAGAGAGCGGAGCGGTGCCAGCTGGAGTGTCAGACTGTGTGACTCAAAAGGACTTAGGCACCTAAATCTGTTAGGTATTCCCCCAAAAAAATTAAATAAAGTGCTCTCTCTGATTTTAAGGTCAAAATCATCTTTTTTTATTATTCCTAAAGGCAGCTTTGAGGATCTCTGTTTACTATTGTTCTTAATCAAAAAATAACAGTAACAACTTGTGAGTACAAAGGGCCTTTTATGTTTCTGCTGAGGCTTTTATCTCAACGCATTTTAGTAAGTGCTATATCAAAATCACTCCGCCCACCACCGAAATTCAGTCGTCTCTGGACTGCAGAGCAGCAGCTGTTTAACAGTGTGGAATAAAGCTGAGCAGCAGTTCAGGACAGCGAGTGAAGGAGAGCAGTGTACACGGTTGAAGCTGACAGCCCCCCTCCGAATCAGGACGCTACCTCAGAGCAGATGGGTTGAGCAAATAGTTTAGCAGCAAGAAGCACTGCCAAGCATTTAGCGTCTTGGAAAAATGTTCCTGTGACTACAGACTGAGCTCATGCTCTTCTCCAGGGCTTTGAGTGGATGGACCTGCTCAGCTAGTCTTGAAGACCCTGGCTGCTGTCTACTACGAGCTTTGCTTGTGGGCACAGCAGAAGAACATTCTTCCTATACGACCATGTGCTGTCTGTATAACTCAAGTCAGATCAGATCCCCAAGGAAACAGAATCCTTCAAAACCTCCCCGGGCTGACCATTGCCTAAGC
Source organism: Todus mexicanus (assembly GCA_013389965.1). NCBI lineage: Eukaryota > Metazoa > Chordata > Aves > Coraciiformes > Todidae > Todus > Todus mexicanus. The sequence continues at coordinate 4,139 of WEIS01073849.1, read as the reverse complement.
ATTGCAGTCTTTATATTCTGATGACACCATGCAAAGGAAGAAGTCTCACTAAGTTTATCAGCATTCAGGAAGCACCTGAATCACACTTTGTCATATGGTTTAGTTTCGGGTAGTTCTATGAGGTGCAGGGAATTGGACTTGATCCTTCTAGTCCCTTCCAACATGAGATATTCTACGATTCTATGAAGCATTGATGCTGGAGGAGTAAGAAACTGTGGTCTAACAAGCCAAAAGGACTTCAGGATTTATATAGTTGACCCAGCAGAAGTTTAGAGAAAAATTTGTGGGACAATAGTACGGTTGTTTGAGAGACATTTTTGGAAACATCTTAATGGAAGAGGGAACCACGAGGTTACCAATGGAAACCCTGAAAAAGGATGGGACCAAGAGAAGCACAAAGCTGGAGCCATGGACAGAGAGAGGTGACAACCATGCGACAGCCATGCTTGAGCAGCATGAGGCTGCAGCTTTCAGGGACCATGAAGATGATGGTGGAGTAACTGAGACACAGGGAATGAGAGCAGGGAAAACAATTTTTAGGTGTGTGGATAGATAGGAAGGAAGATAGATAGGAAAACAGTCTCTGAAACTGTCAACAGAAGACATCTACAAAAAAGCTGGCTTGTATCTGTGACCATAGGAGAAGGTCATATCCAGCACTGGGACTGAGTGACGGTCAAGGTGATTCTTTTGTCCAAAGTGGTTAAAGAAGTCAGGCACAGAAAACTTCAAAAAGAAACAAACCCTTTGGAGGCTGGTGTTCACCGCTTTGCACTAGAGATCCCAACCCAGGATGTCTTCAGAGAGAGTACCCACAGCCAACAAATGAAGCAACTGGAAAAGAGGTAACACGCTGAGGTGAGCCATGTCCTGTCCGTGCTTTGGAGAAACCCAAAAAGGTTCCTAAAAAGGGTGCAAGCATGTGGAGCCCCGTTAGAAAATAAAAAGGGGCCAATTCCCTCATATTAAGCCTGTTATTAGGCTCAGAATCAAATTAAACCACAGGGCTTTTCACTAGCAAAGTGCTATTTTAAGGCTTATTAGACTATATTAGGATTGGCATAAATTTCCACTGACATAATATAGGCCTTTAATTGGATTTAAGGGCGAGGAGGCTGCATTAAACTAAAATCAGTCCTCGCAGAGGGAAATTGGGTATTCTCCTCACAACTCCTCTGCTTTCCCTTGGCGTGAATCCTAAGCAGTCGAGCAGGCTGGGTAACCCGTTCAAATCCAGATGCAATTGCTTAGAACCTCCTATATCAATCTGATAAGCAAGGTGGCTGCCAAAACCTAATACACTCACCGTTGCTTGTTAGCCAAAGCCTCGCTGTCGTGGCCAGAGCTCTGGTTCACTTGCAGCTTGGGCAAAACTGGCATTTTCTTGGACACAATCCGTCTGCTAGACTTCATATGAAGTATTTGCCCGTGAAAGGTTACAATAACAAAATCTCAAAGCCAGGACCTTGACATAACCTCCAAAGAGCTGAGAGCATCAGAGCCACAGGCAATAATGAAAACATAACCCCTCTGGTCCTCCCGTGCTGGAAATGTGAGTCAAGAGGCACTCCTACGACCTGGGTTTTTTTCACGCCTCCCCTGATTAGACACGGGAGGCTCTCGGGAGCTTGGAGGTCAGGGGTTCACTCAGCTCTCTCCGTGCCATGGCCACGTGCAATGCCTCCTTCTCCTAAGAAAATGAGACCAGCTCAGAGATGTGCACAGACAGGTCTTGCACTCATGTACCAAGGTGCTGTGTGAAATGACGTTTTTTATGCTCATCAGTCTCCAAGTCACTCTCCACTGAAGAATCAGAGCTATTAGAGGAACTAGTAATTCTTTTTCGTGTTGTGTTTCTCCACTACTGCCCATCCCGTGTGAGATACAGAAGCTTGAGAAGGAGAAAATAAAATCCACTTAAAGGTTGCATGGGACACGCTGGACCTCAGGTTTAATAAAGGCAGAGACTGAGTGATCATTTGTGTTACACCTTAAGAGATGTCCCTTATTTGGCACCTAATGGGCCACAACTGGTTTCCAGTGATAAGGCTCTATCAAAAGGCAACCTGAGTTCTTCTGAAGCCCTAAAGATACAGAGAAATGTTCCACCATGCAAAAGACTGCGCTGAACACCGGTACTTGATGTTATGAGCATGTCCACACCCTGTAATATTTCGAGAAAACTTCTCCATACAAACACAACCCTCTTCTTCAGCCGCAACCACTTCAGACCTGCCTGTGTCAGGGATGGGGATCTCACAATCTAACTCCTGCAAGCGAAAAGCAGTTTTAAGCTAAGACAAGCTTATAGTTTTCCTGAGAAGATGCTTCAAGGTTCATTTTTCCACAGTTGCAGAGCTCCTAAATAAGCTCCAGAGTCTTTTCTGTCCTAGCTCACAGCTTCTCAAGTTTTGGGGGATGCTATTAAACCTTCCTTTCTCAACTTGCCTAGTCCCATATTCATATTCACCAGACACACACAGTCATCTTTAGTGGAATATGAACAAAAGGAAGGAGTTTGGTGCTTTCTTCGAAGAAATTTCAAAGGANCTGGTGCAGCTTCAGGCTGTGCCCTCTCATCCTGTCACAAATTTCCTGAGAGAAGAGCCCATCCCCCTCCTGTCTACAACTTCCCTTCAGGTAGTTGTAGAGAGCAATAAGCAGCAGCAAACCTTTCGCTGTTGCCACTTCCCTTACAAGTGATCTCGATGGGCATGGTGCATCCATGCTGTGCTGGCTCTCTGGCACTCTTTCAGCCCATTTTGAAGTGTGTAGGATCTACCTGCCACACAGTCATGACTTGATGGCCAGCAAAAGCTACGAGAGAGTAGCTGGAGCTGGACAAAAAAAACTTTGATTATGCTGAGATCTCAATCTTCATGCTTGGCTTTAACTATACCCATTAGAGAAGCCCAGATGACTTCGTTGTGCAGCCTCTGAGAGAGCATTTGGGAACCTCAAAGTGCTGCTGAATGTCAGGAATAAAGATGACTTTGTTGGCTGAGTCACAACGGTGAACTGAGACCTAAAGGTCTCTCTGAGCAAATCTCTCACATTCATTTATCTTGCCTGCACCCAGCAAAATAATCTTTGCAATATAGATATTATGGAAAACACAACATTGCTTTGAGTCGTTTCTCAGTGGTTGTCTCATTTTCCTTTCATTTGGACTGAGAAAAGGTTTAGGAGGTTTTGGTGACCAATGCAACTCTGCAGATGAGCCATAGATGAGCCAACGAATGAACCTGAAATGTTTTAAAGCAGTTCCTGCAATAAATGCACTCTGACATGGGTCCTTTTGGAAACACACCATCATGAAAGGGCTGCTCTGCCTCTGGTCTCAACCCTGGCTTGTCCCACACCCATTTGATCCATTGAGAAACAGGTGATTGAAATAGGGAGACTACAAAACTTGAAGCAAGCACGAGCCGGCTTCTCGGGACATTCCTATTTTAAATGCTCCACGTGATCCTGCACTTTCTGGCTCCAGATGGGACCCAAATACCAACAGAACAGGGAAAATGCTGTCCTCATAATATTTCTGAAGTAGCCGAAGTCAGGGAAATTCTAGACAGAAGATGGATTTTCCAGCTGTAGAGAAACTAGGTCAAACATTTGAACTTTTGAATGCTTCGCTGCACTAAACTTCCTCCACTGCTCTGCTGCTGCGTAAGGCTGGCTATTGCCAGCTGTGCCAGGACTGGTCAAATCCTGCCAGAAACCTAAACCAAGAGGAGGGAGATGATTTTCCAGTCCTGTTGCATTAACAGACAGCTTTAGAGATGCCTTACAAACGCATTTCTCTCCTCCTCTGCCCTCCGATATGATCTCAAGACCTTTCTCAAGACTATTTTGCAGCAGCTGACTCCTGCTTTAGCAAGAAAATATACACTGAATATCGAGATGTGTTTCTGCTAGTCTGTGGGCAGGTCTCTCCTGGGATATAAGAGAAGTCCTATTGCTTGAGGCATTTAGAGTTAGACTGGTCAAAGCTCCTGGGAGTCTCTATGGGGGAGACAATCTCGCCCCGGCCTCTGGAGAATGGAACAGACCTAATAAGCCTTCGCTGTGTCTGATTTCTCTGATCCTCTGATTAAAGTATGTTCATATCATTTGCATTTGAATTTGCTTTTATCCAC
>WEIS01073844.1:48926-59931 GCA_013389965.1 Todus mexicanus | reverse complement strand
CCCCTCACCCCCCTGCGCCTCCTGTTCCGCTTTCCACACCCGGCTGCCCCGGTTAGTGGCAGCACCCACGCATTGCCCCGGGTGAGGGGCTGGGTACCTGCTGTGCGCCTGCGTGGGATGAAGGGAAAGCTGGGTGGGTGAAAATTCATGTGCGTCTCCCCCTCACCCTGTTTGTACGGCTTGGAAAGAGATGGGACTCTTGTCAGGTCTGGTTTCCTTGGAGGGCTGTCACTGTGTGACACCACTGGGTGTGATGGAGGGTGACCCGGCCCCCAGGGATGGAGCTCAGCTCTCCAGGGCTGGAATCCTGTGGCTCTCACTTCTCCAAGCAGGTGGAGAAGTGCCTGTGGGCTCAGGGAGATGGGCTGCGTACCTTGGCACACTGCACCCTTCTTCTGAAGGGGGTGGGATGGAGACCTGGAGGCAAACCATGCCCTCGCTACCCCACAGCGGGGTCCTCTTGCCACCCAGGACCGCCCAGGTAGCAGCAGTACTCAAGGGATGCAGACCTGACCAGTCTCATGTGGAGCTGGCACAGCGCAACTGCTGCTCTCCCTTGGGGTTCCAGGGCCAGCAGGATCAAAGGAGACATTTTTCTAACGAGGATGCAGGAGCTGTTTGTGGAGGCTGGCCACCCTCTCTGTCAGCCCCTCTCCATCGGATCCCTGCAAACCAGGACCCCACCGGCTCCCCTTGATCACAGTCTGCTGGCAGGGGTCAGCAGAAGCCCTGCTCCACTCCAACCCCATGTCCAAAGAGGGGATGGGGGCTTATGCCAGGCTCCTTGCTGTACGATTTTGGCTGGGAACCACGCTGGGACATGCCCGCGGCTCCATGACCATGACCTGAGCTGGAAAAGCTGGTGATTACGGCTCTTAGTAGTCCCCTCTGTGGCAGTGGGGATGACATCCAGAGCACAGGGGCTGCCTCAGAAGTGCCCGTGACTCCCATTTGCAGTGTGTCGCTGGGACTGGGCTCGGGCTGCGGCTCTGGCAGCCGAAGAGGTGACAGCAGCAGGTTGGCAGGGGGTTGCAGCACCTCTTTGGTGCCTCAGTTTCCCCTGTCAGCAGCAGGGCTTGCTTTCCTTGCATAGGGGTGCTGGGAATCAGGTTGGAAAATGGGGCTCACCGTCCTGGCCTCGTTGGGGGTGAGGAGGGTAAGGAGGGTAAGGAGGGTGAGGAAGGTGAGGAGGGTGAGGAGGGCAGTTTGGGCAGCAGGCGAGGGGCACCAGGAGCAGGCGGGAGGGAAGGAGGTGATGCTGCCGAGGCGCCGAGACTGGCCGGGGGCTGCCGGGTGGGAGGCAGCGGGGGGCTGGGGTGCCCCGGGCGGGCTGGGGGGAGCCAGGCTGGCGACCCGGTTCCTTCACCAGGGCAGGGGGAGGAGTGCCCGACGGCAGAGGTGGGGCATCTTAATTGTAGATGCGGGAGGCCTTGGAGCAGGACAAGCTCAGGCAGATCGGGGCCCCGCGCCGGAGCCCTTGCCAAAGCGGTAGCAGTTTGGCAGCATTTTTCTTGCCCTTGTCTCCCCCCACCACACACCACCCCCCCCTTACAAACCCTCCGAAGCAAAACAGCTCTCGGGCTCCCGGCAGCCTCCCCGCGCCAGAAAGCGGAGCCCAGCGGAAATTAATATCGCGTCGGACTTAGGCGGCCCACCCCACGCCTCGACGGCGTGGCCGACGCGCTCCTGCGCTGGCCTCGCCGCTGCCCGGGCCGTGCGTGCGTGGGGACCCCCAGAGCGCAGGCGAGCCGCCCGCAGCCCCCCGGCCCCACCAGGCTCAGCTCTTCTTCCCGGCCTTGATCCGATGGGCCGGGGTGAGCCGCAGTTCAGCATTTGATCTGATGGCCTCGGGGGGCTGGCGCGTCGTTTTTATGAGTACAAAGAGTCGTCTCTTAATGAAAGTCCCGGCTCCCCTTCTTCCCCACCCGAGCAGGAGGCCAAATCTCTGCTGTCGCACTGGGGATGTCAGGAGCCCACGGGCCCTAAGGAGAGCAAATTTGGAGCCTGGCGTTGGGCCTTGGATCCTCGTGTGGTCACTGTGGGATGTGGCTGGGCAGGCTTGCTGGTGGCTACATGTGGGTCTCAGTTTCCTCATCGATGGGGGACGTGTGCCAGCCGAACTGCAGCCCCCTGATGATTCCCCAGATACCCCATCCCTTTGCAGAGGCACCTGCACATCACGCAGCAAAGGGAAACCTGCCGCAGGGAGCAAAGGCAGATGGGTGCTCCCCAGCAGCGCTGTGGGCTTGCCTCAGTTTCCCTGCTGGAGGTCGCCTTTCCAGGCTGTGCCTCTCATCTGAGCTGTTGAAATCCTTTAAACCTTCACTGAGAGGGAACATCCTCCCCAGCCCCAGCTGGTTTGGTGGGCAGGAGATGCGGGTAGCCTGGGAGCCTGGCACGGGGACCCTTGCAGGACCTCAGGCTTCAAACAAGGGGCTCAGAGGGGGTTTTACCGGGAACAGGATAGCAAACAAAGTCCTGCAGCCTCGTGTTCTGAACACAGACCTTCAGCTGCACGAGAGTGAAAAGGAAACCCGGAACGTTGTTAAACATCGAGATTCAGCTTGCGATTTTTGAGCCCCTGGGGCTTGGCCAGACTATAAAGGTCTGGGTTTGGAAACTGCAGTGCAGCTGGTGCTCCCCAGCAAGCGGTGCTGCTGGCAGCATGGACTGCCTGGCTGGGGCTCCCCAGGGGACCCCAGGGCATGTGGCCTCACACTCCTCAGGCCCCCCGAAGTGCTGGGGGATACTGAATCCAGTCATGGGGTCCTGTGGGCATCCACAGCCAGGAAAATCGTGTTATTGAGCAGGACAAGCTCTGAGTCCACGGGAACGACTCTGGAGGCACGGCGGGACTGAGTAGGGCTGTGTTCAGGTCATGCAAAATCCGGGTGGCCCATGGCCACGCAATGTCTGTGCCACAGGGGCGGGCTGTGTCGGCGAGAGGCCGTCAGCGTGGTGTGCCTGCCCTCTGCCCGCGGCAGAGCTGGAGCATCGCCCGCCCCAGCATGGGGCATGACGCCGGCGGGCTACGCAGCTGCGCGAGCGTGGAGGGCACTCCAGGCAAAATGTGTGGGGAAAGTACAGGAGTTTCTGTAGCCAGCGGCACGCCGAGGAGCGTGGTGTTGTGCTCAAGCTTTGCCTCCCAGGCCCGAGAGCCAGGCACCTCGCTCCAGCTGTGCCGCAGCGCAGGAGCTGCCTCTGACACGAGCCCAGCCGAGACTCGCCCTCCCACGCTGGCATTGGCAGGGCTGGTGATGCCACCTGCATCCCTCCCTCGTGTGCCCGCACCCACGGCTCCGCTCCCCACAAGCCAGTGCCTGGGTAGGGGGAGGCAAGCATGGGAGCCTGGCCAGCAGCCAAGGGGTTTTATCGCTGGCAAGGTCGCTGGGCTCGTCTCCCACAGGGCAAAGCAGCGAGCACCCCCAGAGAGGGGGAGGCGCACGAAGCACTGGCTGGGCTCCCTGCTGTGCCCACAGGGTTCCGGGAGCTGCAGGTGCACTGGGCATCGCTCACGCCATGATGCCAGGGCTGTGCCAGCTCAGCGCCAGAGCAAAAGAGCACAGCGCCTCTGCCACCTCCCATCAGGGACTCTGCCATCTCCCCCAGGGATGTCCCCAAGGGCTTCAAGGTGAAGAGTGGCATGTGCCAGCATCATCCTCCAACCAGCCCCACAGTTGTGGATCCCCCCCATTCCCTGGCTGGTTGGGCAGGGCAAGTTATCCCCTGGGTGCTGATACGTAGGTGCCACCTGTACCTTTTGTCCTGCCCTCCTTGTATGCCTCTTCCTGACCCCTTGTCACCAAGGCTTAGTGCTGAGCCAGGGTTGCCCCACAGCCCCGCTCTGCCCCTGGGAGAAGGTCAGCCTATGCCCCATCCCCACACTGGGACCCTCCGCGCTTGGGTGCTGGTTTTGCTCTGCTCGCTGTCCCTCCTGCAGGGCAGTGGGGAGCCCCCTGGTCATGGACCCCAACAGCATCTGCCGCAAGACGAAGCGGCTGGCGGGGAAGCAGGCGGAGCTGTGCCAGCTGGAGCCGGAGATCGTGCAGGAGGTGGCCAAGGGCACCAAGCTGGGCGTCCGAGAGTGCCAGTACCAATTCCGCTTCCGCCGCTGGAACTGCACCAGCCACAGCAAGTACTTCGGCAAGATCCTGCAGCAGGGTAAGGCCAGCACTTCCTCAGCCTCTCGTCTCCCCAAAAGCCTCCACCTGCCAGGTCACACACCTCCCCGGGACCCCTGGAGCAGAGGCTGGGCATGCAAACCTCTGTGTGTGTGTGTGTGTGTGTGTGTGTGTGCAGGGGTTGCTCAGTGATCCCCGGTGCAGTCACGCCGAGGTTTTACTGCCAGGACATGTCTCCCCGTGTTGTAATGAAGCAATTACCGATGCTAGCAGACAGCGCGGGGCTTCACAAAGCCCAAGTATGCACCCTCGTCTGGCAGTGATTTACTGCTCCCCCGGGACCCCGGGGTGTGCAGGAGGAAGGGGCCCGGGTGGGAGGCAGCGCACAGCCATAGGGAGCTGCTCCTCGCCTCGTAGGTGCCCCGCAGATCCCTCCTCCTGGCACGCTCCCTAGGGAGAGATGCTGGAGGGTGAATAGGAAAGAGAGGGATGTTTGAAGCACCCCGGGCTAGTACGGCTGCTTAGTGGGTGGTGAGGTTTGTCCCGGCTCTGTTCACACATTGGTCCCTGTGCCAGGACAGATGAAGATGCTGGAGCGAGCCCTGGTCTCCTCAGCCGTCACAGCTCCTGCTGGTGCATCTGTCGGGCCAAGGCAGAGTGGATGTGCCCTTGGGCCTTGCAAGGGGGTCAGGGTGGCCTCCCTGGGGGCATTGGCAAGGGCAGAGTATCCTGGGCACCCAGCGGCTCTGGGTACCGGTGGAGGGCAGAGCCAGGTCCCCGAGGGAGGCACTAGCCCGTGGTAAAGCGTCAGGCTTATTTAAGAAGATGATTTGCAAGTGTGCGTTCACCCCAACCCAGGGAAGTGTATGCAGCTGAGGGGCAGAGAGCCAGGGCACGCAGGGGACACTCCTGGCTCCAGAGTCACCAATTTTGACACCGACCTGACAGCAAGGCAGGTGGGGTCTGTGCCAGGCAGGGCTTCAGGCTGGAAGCAGAGTAGTGCTAAGATGCCAGGGCCAGACTGGGTAGTGAGTGGGTGATGCTGTTCAGGGAGCTGTTGAATATCTGGGGGCACCTTGAGTTGGAGATGCGGGCACAGCAGGCACGGGGATGCTGAAGGAACCACCCCACTCTGTTCTGCCCAGCCTTGCTGCTGGAGTGATGGAGATGAGCAATGTCATGGGCACAGTGGAGAGTTTGGGAGCCTCTGGCACTCTGAGGACTTCAGACATCCCAGCTAGAGCTGTGGAGGTCCCCAGGGCTGCATCGTGGGTGTCAGAAGCAAAGGGCTTGCCCTGCAATGAGAGGCGCCAGCAGGCACCAACCTGCAGGGAGTGCATAAGCCATGCCAGCATTTTTTGGGTTCCCAGGTGCCATAGGATGGCTACTTCCTATCTCAAAGCCTTGTCTTGCATGGATGCTGTAGCAGCCTCCAGTTCCCGGCTGTGGCCTCCCCAGAGCAGCCGTGGCCCTCCCCCCTTCCCTCCCTGCTGCCTGTGCCAGGCTCAGCGTGCCAGGGCAGGCGGGCTTGGGGGCAGCCACGTGTCTGCAGGAGCTGTCAGAGGAGCAGCATCCCCCCGGGGCCCCGGCTGGCAGGGTGGCATGGGCATCTCTGCCAGCTGCGGGCTGCCTGCCGAGGGCTCTGCCAGCCCTAAGCAGGAGCAGGTGGGTGGTTGGTTCCCTTAGGGGGGCACGGGGGCCAGGGCAGGGGACGCCCACCCCCGGGGTGGCAATGCTGAAAAGGCACCAGTGTGCCCAGTTCCTACACCGTGTGGACTTGTGGAGGAGCCACTTGGGGAACCAGCGCCCAGGAATTCCTTTTCCCACTGCCCCTCAAGTGAGAGTGCTGAGGCACCCCCCCAAAAAGCATGCCTTCTGCTCCATCCCCATGCACCCCCCGCATGTCACCGCCCTGGGCCAGCCCTGCTCTGGCATTTGGATGGGCAGGGGTTGGCCTGGCACGGGGTGAGGGGAGCACAGCAGCCCCCCAAGCAGGGCGCCGCGCCCCTGCTGCCAGAATCCCCCGCTGGCTGCGGTTGTGAGCGGCAGGTCCGGGCAGAGGAAAGATGCTTGGAATTCGTGTCCTGGAGCAGAGAGAGACAGGAGCAAATACTAATAATAAATAATCCTGCAGGGTGGAGGCCGTGCCGGCAGAGGGAGGGGGGCAGGCAGCGCCCCGTGGCGAAGTGGGTATGGGGGGAGAGTGGGCAGCACAGCTTCATCACTGCCACCCTGCAGGGGGGTGCAGGGCACCCACAGTGTCCCTCGCAGCACTTCTGTCCAGGTGCCAGCTTGCAGCTGGGGAATGGGTTTTTACAGCTTGGAGGGATGTTGCTGGGTAGTGTGAATAATCAGGGGGTACCACCTGGTCACCCAAGACCCCCCTGCTCTCTGAGCTCCCCTCTTTCCTATGGGGCAACACCCATCCTTGCAGGGGGAGGCGGGAGGTTTTATGCCCCCAGGACCCTACGGCTGGGGTGGAGGAACATTGGCAGGGCCTGGCCATCTCCCAGATTCCATATACCTGCTTGCAAGAGAGAGCTCCTGCCCAAGGCAGCCCGCTCATGGGTGGGTGCATCACCGGGGGAATGGCACCGAGCAAGGACGAAGCGGGAGAAGGGGAGATTTGAGCCCCCATGGGCTCCCGGAGCGGGGGATGCTTTGCTTGCAGAGTCTGTCAGAGCTGACCCCACATCTCGGCCCTGTCCGTTCTCCTGCAGATATCCGGGAGACAGCCTTCGTGTATGCCATCACGGCGGCCGGGGTGAGCCACGCCATCACGCAGGCCTGCAGCATGGGCGAGCTGCTGCAGTGTGGCTGCGAGCTGACGCGGAGCCGCGCTCCCCCCTCGCCCACAGCGGGGCCAGGCACCGAGGGCACGGCCTGGGAATGGGGGGGCTGTGGGGACGATGTGCAGTTTGGCTACGAGAAATCCCAGCAGTTTATGGATGCCAAGAGCAAGAAAGGCAAAAATGACATCCGAGCTCTTATCGACCTGCACAACAACGAAGCCGGGCGCTTGGTAAGGCCCCTGCACTCCCTGTCCTCTCCAGGCGTCGCTCCCTGGGCCCCTACCCAGCTCAACCCTCCACCTTTATGTCCCCCAAGCCATGCACCTGCTCTAGCTTTGAGCGAAATATAGACCCCATATCTTTCAGGAGCCTTTTACAGTTGTTTGGAACCTCCTCCTGCTCCCTGCAGCACCCTCCCCCGGTCCAGGGCAGCACCAAGAGGCAGGGTTTGGCTGGGGATGCTGGGCAGGGAGGCAGGGGACGGAGGGCTGGGCATCACCAGTCTCCCCCATCTCTTCCGCAGGCGGTGCGCAGCTACATGAGGACAGAGTGCAAATGCCACGGGCTGTCGGGCTCCTGCACCCTGCGGACCTGCTGGCGGAAGATGCCCCATTTCCGCGAGGTGGGCGACCGCCTGCTCGAGCGCTTCAACGGGGCGTTCAAGGTGATGGGAGGCAACGATGGGAAAACCCTCATCCCCGTGGGCGATAACATCAAGCCTCCTGACAAGCAGGACCTCATCTACTCGGCCGACTCACCCGATTTCTGCTCGGCTAACCGTAAGACGGGCTCCTTGGGCACCCGGGGCCGCGTCTGCAACAGCACAGCCATGGACACGAGCGGGTGTGACCTGCTGTGCTGCGGGCGAGGGCACCGGGACGAGACGGTGGTGCTGGAGGAGAACTGCCTTTGCCGCTTCCACTGGTGCTGCGTGGTGCAGTGCCGCAAGTGCTCCGTCCGTCAGGAGCTCAGCCTCTGCGTCTGATGGCCTGGGCTCCGCTGAGGACACTTTGGGGGGCCACTGCCAGGCTCACACTGCGGCCCCCCCAGGACAGAGACAGGCTGAGCCGGTGGCAGGGACAGTGTGGGTGAGCCCAGCTCTGCACCCCGCGGAGTCCCAGCTTCCCCAGGGGACAGCGTGGGGCTGTCTGGCATCCCGTGGCCCCATGGTGGGGGCTGCGGGCACAGAGGTTCCACTAATAAAGCTATTTAAAGCCGGTGTGCCACAGCGCTTCCTGGGGAGGGCTGGGAAGCGCTGCTGCTGTGCTGGGACGGGACTGGCCAGAGACACGTCCTGCCCCAGTCATGAGTCCCGTCCAGCCAGATTCCCTCCAGCCTCCTGTTTGTGCTGGGATCTGTGGCAGAGCCTGGCTCATTTTTTATCCACTCTGCTTTTCTCCATGGCTGCAGAGCCAGGAGATGTGTAGATGAGGGCGAGCGCTCTTCCGCTCCACTCTGCAGCCCCCAGGCTGGGTCGATGCTCTCACCCTTGGCCACCATCCCTTGGGGATGCCAGTCTGTGTCCTGACACCACCTAACCTGGGAAGTCTGTGGTGACCCGCAGTCCACAGTCCCTCCGTTCGTCCCTCAAGCAGGACGTGTGGCTAGCTGCCCTGACACCACGGTGTGTTTCTTGAAGGAATCCTCTTATTCTTTTTGCTCCGTCTTCAGCCACCGCCGCCGCAGTCCCCACCACGGGACGCTCGCACGGAGAAGCCCTGAGCTGTGCTGCCACTGATGGCTCGGTGGCACGCGAGACATTCACTCGCATGCCATGGAACCTCACCTGGCTGGCAGGCGGCCAGACGTGTCTCGGGAGCCTGAGCAGCTTGTGCTCCTTGTGGGAGAGCACCAGGCGAGGAGCAGCCCGCTCTGCTACCCGCAGGGCAGGCTGCCATCCCTCTGCTCCAGAGCCTCGGGGGGGCTCCGAGGGGATCCCTCCCAAGCTGCAAGGAGCCTGTAGGAACTGGTTTCTCCCGCCTTATCCAGCATGGGGGTTTAGGGAGCTGCAGAGGGAAATGTCTATGCACAGCTCCCGCTCTGCTGGTGATGCCACACTAGGCAGAGGACCCCCTGAGGGATGTCAGCAGGCAGAGTCTGGGCAGAGAGGTCCGTGCTCCTGTGCCTGTCCTCCGTACCGCAGCAGCACAGGGCACGGGGGCTTTGCCCATCCACCTCTCTGCAAAAGGGCTACCAGGGCTCTCAGCCGAGGCTGGCGATGTCCTGCGTGCTGGGAGCTGCCAGGCAGGCAGGAGCAGATCTCTCAGTGCTGGGCGTGCTGCAAGGCAAGGGCAGCTGCAGCGGGGCGCTGGCGATGCCCACCAGGGATTCCGTCCTCACCCACCCCTGAGCAGAGAGTGGGGAAGGGCAGGGGGAGCAGGGTGCTGGGGAAGCATGAACACGGCCCAGAGAATGCTGGGGCGAGACCCTCGAAATCTGTCAGCTGCGGCTTTGCGGCTGGAAATTCCCTCCTGGCTTGGCCAGGGCAGCTCTGGGAGACGGGAGGCACACGGGGCTCCCTGGGAAATCCCAGCCACGTGCCTGCCCATGGAACACAGGAGGGGGTGTGAGCAGGGCTGGGTGGATGCGGGTGAAGGCATCTGCGCACACGAGCAGCTTGGTGTGCGTGCACAGGTAGCGTGTACGCGTGTTCATGGCCACAGGTGTGCGTGCGAGCTCGTGTGCACCCCCTTCGCCGTGCGTGTGAGCTCCTCGCGGCTGTGCAAAGAAGCCGGCCCTTGTGTTTTCATGATGTCTATGAGTAGATGGCAAATTGTCAGTGTGTGTGTCAGTGACCCCGGCCCCACGTGTGCCTGTGTGTGAGCTTGTCTGCACATGTCCTGTTGGGTTTGTGTGGTTCTCTCTGGGACAGGGAGGACACGCGTGTGTGCGGGAGGGCCCTGCAGGGAGGGAGTACAGAGATGCAGGGTGAGTGTGCTGGGAGATGTGGGGAATTATTTTGTAGGCTGAGCAGTTCCCTTTGAATTAGAGACATCAGGGAGCTGCCCATCAGGGGAGCTCAGTTCGGTCAGCTCTTGTGAAACTTTGGGTCACCCGTGCTCTCCCCTGGAGCCATCCCAGGCTGAGGCCAGGTATATTGGGGGGCTCTGAATTTCTCTGGGAGATGTCAGAGCAGCTCTGACCTTCCACAAGCTCCTTCTCTAGAGGCTGCCTCAGTTTCCCCACAATGCGCTGCTTTCATGCTCCTGGCTGCATGGACATGGCTGCAGAGGTCTGGGTCATGGACAAACCCTGTGGAACACAGGTAAGCCTTTCGAGTAAGGGATCCAACCTGTGTCCTCTCTGCCATTGCCCCAAACTGCAGCTCCCGAATGCTGGAGGTGACAAAAGCCAAAAACATGAAGAGGGAAGAAGATGGAAAGTGGACTTAGTGAGGGGCAAGGAGTTCTCACTTGGAGAAAGGCACATGGCCACTGATTGCAGGGTGACTCCTCTGCACCCCCAGGATGTATTCAAGTGGCCTGCCCAACTGGGGAGGACAGTTAGCTCTTGTGTGGGCTACCGACTTCCTACCGCTGCTCCCTGCTGTCCCTGAGCTGGCAGAGCCAATTCCATTCCCTTGGTAGCCAGGAGAGACTCTGGTATAGGCAGGCAACGCTCGTTGTCGGGTGGAAGTTGGAGCTGGCCCAGCAGTCTGGAGAGGACTGAGCAACCAGCAGAGCTCCCGAGCAATCTCCCAGCTCCCCAGACACCTGGGAGTACCCCGAGCTCCCTAGACCTCCAGGAGCCCCCCAAGAGCTCCCTATCCACCAGCACCCTACCCCAGGTTCCTCGAAGCACCCCAGAGCAGCCCCTTGGGACCCCCTCATTCCTCTAGCAACTCCCCGAGTCCCCAGATAAAGCCTCAAGAGCAGTCCAGATTCCTGGAAGCCCCCTCTAGCTCTCCAGCTGCCTGGGAACCCTCCCTACACCCCTTAGAGCCCTGGGGAGGGTATGGGGGGGGAGCAGCATCCTCGCCGTCGCCATGGCAACCCGGGATGCGGGGCGGGGGCAGCGGGGAGGAGCCGGGCGGCCGCCAGGGGGCGCTGAGCCACGGCAGGAGCCGGGCAGGGGGCACCGGAGAGCGGAGGG
>WEIS01073844.1:0-40976 GCA_013389965.1 Todus mexicanus | reverse complement strand
GCCCCGCAGCGGGGGCGGCTGCCCGGGGGGCTCGGGGGGTCCCGTAGCCCCGGCCCGGCCCCGCACGGCTGAGGCCCCCGGCCCGGGGCGCTGTCAGAGCCTTCCCCGCGGCTCCCCAAGCTCCCGGGGGTTGTCCCCCGTCCTCCCCGGCCGGAGCCGCCCCGGCGCCCTCCCTGCCTGCCTCAGTTTCCCCGGGAGGAGGGCGGCCCGGGGGAGCCGGCGGGGGTCGGGGGGATCCTGCGGTGGGGGACGATGCCCGCGGAATGGGGGGGCTTTGGGCTCTGCACCCCAGGGGTGAGCACCGGGGCGGGGGATCCACCTGCGCCCCCTTCTCGGGCTCCGCCGATCCTAAAGGCGAGGTGGGGCTAAGAGGGGGCCGCCTGCCTTCCAGAAAGCAGCCCCCCAACACTCACCGCCCCCGTCCGTCTTCATCTCCCCCGGGTGGCTGGAAGCTCCCCTCTGTCCGCTCCCAAACTTGAGCGCTACAGGCAGCCAGGGGTTAACCCTGGTGCTGATGTGGGGGGGAGTGGGTGTCCCCCGCCCTTCCCCCTCCCTCCATCCCCTTTAAATATAATTTGTTAACGTTGGGACTTGTATTAATTAAAGCAGCAGCCGCTGCAGCCTGTGACCTGGGGGCTTGTCACCGTGAAATCAGGTTTAAATCCAGATTTCAAGGGGGAAGAGAGCTGGGGGGGAGCGCTGTGTCCTCCTAGGGAGGGTGACAGCGACAGCTCCTTGCCGGTCCCTGTTCCCCCTGAGCCCTGGGTGGAGCAAGAGGCAGAGGGACCTGCCCTGGACTCTCGGGCCCCTAGACAAGGGGGGTAAGGATCATAAGCCCCCCTTCACTCTGGGATGCCGGGGAGAAGGCGGCAGGCGCTGTGGCTGGCTCAGGACAGGCAGGGGACAAGGTCCTTGCAGTGTTTGGGGCAGGAGCTGCTGGGCTTGGGGCTGGAGGTGGCTGCGGAGCTGCTTTGCATCTCGTGTCAGCCAGGGCTTGCTTTGACAGCGGCAAGGAGCGGGAGCTGGGCAGAGCATTTCCCCTCCTCTGTAGGAGCTTTGGAGGGATGCCTCCCTTCCTGCTCTCCTCTCTGCTCTCCCCCCACCTCGACTCTCTCTGTTGAAGTCACCGTGGACTTGCACTGGGGCAGACCCACATATCACCCGTGGAAGTGGTGAGGTGGCTATAAACACCCTTGGGAAGCTGAAGAAAGCAGCAGGCTGACGTTGACAGCTCCCCTTCCCCCCTGAGCAAGCTGTAATTCAGCAGGGACCCTGGGGCTGAGCCCTTCCTCCAGAGCTGGGCGAGCGCTGAGCTGAGGAAGTCTGTCCCTGATCCCCGAGAGCTGCTTCTGTCCATGGACCTGCACCAGGCTGGCAGGATCTGGGGGAACAGAGGGGGAGTAACCCTTCTCCCCGAGATCTGGCTGCTCTGTAAGGCAGCTGCAGTCCTTCCTCCAGCATCCTCTCCCGAGCCTCATTTCTGTAATCAGGGTTCAAAGGGCTCCAAGCTCCTCGCTCCTCCTAGGGACCCAGGTCTTGGCTGTCCCAGGGATGGGGAACCCTGACCGGAAAGAGCTCTTGGCGATCAATGAGCTGTCCTGTGCAAGGAGTGGGGTGGTGCTGAGCTCCTGATGGACCCTGCTGCGAGATGCAGGATGCTGCTGGGGATCTCGCTGCCTGCTGCTCGCTTTGCAGGTCCTCTACTTGGACGCTGTGGATGCCACGGTCCTTCAAGCTGTTCCCTGGAGCTGGGCAAACACTTCCTCCCCCTCCTTCTCCTTCTCCACATTCATCTACCCTGTGTACCACCGTCTTGGCTCCAGGCACCTCTCTTTGGACATGCTTTGTCCATCACCCCTCACTTCATCTACCTCCCTGCTTCCCCAGGCTACTTGTATAAATACTCGCACCCCTGTCACGGACTGTGCCTCCCCTTGCACCCATCCATCTGCTCGTCTCTGTGCTTCTGTGGTGACGAGCATCAGATCCAGTGGGGCTGGGACGTGACAGTGGGTTTGGGATTGTTGCTCGGAACTTGAGGGTGTTTGACAGGTTGCTTGGCTTCGAGTTTTCCCTGCTGAGATGGCAGGAAAATGCTGGTCCCTCTGGTTACCTCCCTTGTGAGGACCAGCAGTGTCAAGGGGATACGGGAGATGCAGGGAGTGGATCAGCCAGCAACAGGGATGGAGCTGGTCCTGGGACAGGTCTCCTGCTCCCAGGTCTCTGGCTTCTTCCAAGGGGGAGGCCACGCTCTCTGGGGGAGGTGAGCTGGGGCAGTCTGTGCTGCATGGCTAGGGGAGGAGATCCCTGGAGGGTCATGCAGAAGGAGTGCAGCCCCAGGAAACACTGGACTTCAGAGGCAGCAGGGATGAATTTGGCCGCCACTGAAGTGTCTGGGCTGTGCTGACATGGCTGGAGAGGATTGCAGCCCCAGCACTGATGGGGCATCTCTGCCTGGCCGAGCTGCTGCAGTGCCCAGGGGTTTCCCAGCCTTCTCTGTAGGCAATGGGCACAGCACGTGTTGAGCATCATCTCCCCTCCCCATGTGTCCCCCTCCTTCCGAGCTCTTCCCACTCCCCGCAGGGGAAGCGAGTGGCTGGCACATTGCTTGCTCTGAGTTCACAGATCTCCCTTTTGCTCCCAGCTCCTGCTCCAATGAGATCCTGGGCCTGAAGCTGCCGTCGGAGCCGGTGCTGAACGCCAACACGGTGTGCCTGACCCTGCCGGGGCTGACGCGGCGGCAGCTGGAGGTGTGCGTGCGCCACCCCGACGTCACTGCCTCGGCCATCCAGGGCATCCAGATTGCCATCCATGAGTGCCAGCACCAGTTCCGGGACCAGCGCTGGAACTGCTCCAGCCTTGAGACCAAGAACAAGATCCCCTACGAGAGCATCATATTCAGCAGAGGTAAGGGCTGCAAGGCCTCTCTTCTTCTTCCCCCTCTGCTCAGCCCCTGCTCTCAGGAGTCCTCGTGGGCTTCCGCTGGGCCCTTGCACAGCTCTTCCCTGGCCCAGGGGACCAGGGCAGCTCTTCAGCAGCCCCATGGATGAAGAGAGAGCCTGAGAAACCTCAGGCAGCACTGAGCTGTGGCAAAGCTGTGCTCTTCTTCATGCACAAAGCTATCTACGTTGGCCCTTGTCCTGAGAGCTGCTCCTCCCTGCCCGGTCCCAGCTGCTCTCAAGACTCCTTCCAGGTCCTGCTGCTTTCTGGTGTCTTCCCCCATGCAGTGCAGGCTGGTGTTTGGAGTGGTGCCGCGGCTACGCAGCACAGCTGGTGGGGCTGAAGGCAGAAGCCATACTCTGGGATTCAGTTGGGTGGATGCAGTGAGCGTCTTGGCTCATTCCTGCTCTGGGGATGGTGTTTCAGTGCACGATGGCGAGCAGAAATGCTAGTGGGATGTATCCCATCACCCTGCCATTTTGCCTACGCATTGGCTCCCCAGTGCAGAGAGCTGAGGAATCTCTGTTCTGTAGCACCCTAGAGCACGGTGGTACAACGGGGTCGGGAGACAGGCTGTCCTGAGAGCTTGCCTGCCCACAGACCCCCCACCTGCACTGCTGGGAGAGCTCGCCTACCCTTCCATGGTCTGCTGAGCCCTGGTGCCAGGGTCTCCTCGTCTACCTCGCAGGCATGGCCAGATCTGCTTGGACCAGATCCCACCTAGTCGATGCTCTTTCCTGCAGGAGCAGACTCTGGGGGTGCGGAGGGGCTGCCCTGCACTGTGTGGATCATGGGGGTGACCTGATGGGACCTTCTGTAGGACTTGAAAGTATCTTCTCACCTAAGCACCCTTGAAGCCTGAGCCTCAGCACATTTCTAAGTGCCTATTGCCCCAGACCATAGGCAGAAGAGGACAATGTGGTGCCAGTGGCAGGCAGGCAGAGTGCTGAGGACAGGCAAGGAACCCAGAAAACACACTGCTCCTTCAGCTCCAGAGGAAGGTGAGAACTACTGAAGATGCTGCTCACCTGTCCCCTTCGGGAGCATTCTTGCTCGGTGCCCAGCAGAGAGGTCCCTCCATCCCTGTTTTCCTGAACATGCTTCAATATCCTACAATATCTTCTCTCCCTGGGACTGCAAGAAGAGGCAGCTTGAGGCTTATGCGCCTTTAAGGGGATGCAGTGGTGGGAGCCTTTAGGCAGCTGTTGAAGGTGGGGAGATGGCTGGAAAACAGAGCACAGAAGCATTTCAGTGTCAGGAGGTCCCTCATGTCCGGGGCAGAAGGGCAAAGCTTCACTGGAGGGGAAGCTGCCTTGGAGCACATGTGTCATCAGAGCTGTGGTCCTGCTGTAAAGCAGCTGTGCCCCCTCTTGGCATGCCAGTGCCTGGAGAAGGGCAGAGTCTCTTGCCTCCGTGAGCAGCACCCAGGTTAGGGCCTGGCAGGGAGGGTGGGGACCGTCAGCCCTGATAAGCATCGAGGTATTTCCAGGTCCTCTGAGGAATGCAGTTCATTTCTAGTCTCCTCGGGCGGCAGGAGACACTGACTTGCTGGCTCAAGTTGCTCACACACCCAGGTAATCTTCCCTGCTCTGGGTCCCACCAGGCTAGATGAGAAGCTCCAGCAGCAGAAAGCGTTGACCTTCTGCATCCCTCCCTCAGTCCACCAGCTCTGGTGGTGGCCGGTGACCTGCAGCTCACTTGTGTCTCAGGTGCCACAGCAACCCTTCCCACTGTCAGGGCTGTGACCGATGGCTCTGAGGACTCCTGCAGCCCCTGGACTCTTGCCCCAGTCCTGAGCTCTCGGGTACGGCTCAGCCCAGGCTCCCAGAGATGGTGGGATCCCATCGGCTGGGATGGAGACCCAGTGCTCAGCAGCAGGGAAGGATGGAGGTCGGACTGGAGCAGCAGAGCAGACAGGCACCTCATGACACTCCTGTTTTGGCAGCAGAGGGTGCAGGACCAGCCCTGAGCAGCCAGGCCATCCCGTGCCATTGCTTGGAGCCATTCTGGTGTGGAGCAAGCCTGGAGGCTGGTGCCCTGGCCTGCTTCCAGCCCACTTGTGTCCCTCAGTAGTGGAGCTGGAGCTCTGAGCTCCAGGTTGTAGCTGTTAGGGACACCGCCATCAGAGCAGGGACGCTGGGTGCATCTCCCGAACCCGGAGCCGGAGGAGAGGTGAGCGGTGGAAGCGAGGGGTGCAGGCGCCACACCACAGGCATTAATGCATCTGACCCCTGGGGACCAGGTCTCTGCTCTGTGCCCTGCCCCATCCTTACTGTGCCTGGGAATGCAACGTGCTTGTAGGATCATTGTTTGTAACCCGAAGTGACAGACCCCTTTAATCTTTCATTCCTTTTCCCACTTCTTCTGCCATCAGTTCAGCCGTGCGTGAATCTCACTTTAAATTATTTGTAGCTGGCTTCTCCCTGCCGCTCTCCCCGCCTGGCTTTGCTCCCCACCTCCGCCCCAGCCTCCTGCAGCTCTCGCATCTTCACCAGCATTGGGCATGAGCTGGCTGGGGTGCAGCGCCGGGGCCTGGCCCACACTGCCCAGCATCCAGGCACTCGGTGGAGCTGAGAGGATCACACACTGGGAACAGAGCAGGGGATGGTGGCAAACCAATGCCTGTCTCACCATCCCGCTGATCTGATCCCAGGAGTGAGGGCAAGCCCTGAGGAGCCAGCAAGGAGCAGGAAGGCTTCAAATCGGACAGGGCTGGAGGTGCTGGGTGGCTTCTGGGCATCAGAGCTGGGGACAGGGATGGCGACAGCATCCTGGGCAGAGCACAGACCTGCTGGAGGAGGCAGGAGATGCGGCTGTCCCTGGGGTGCAGGGCACAGTAGCTGCGAGGCACAACAACAGGTTAGCGGAGAGTAAGCAGAGCGGGTGCCCAGGGATTTACCGACCCTGCTCTCACAGAGCCGCTGTGGGGTTTGGTTTTTTGAGACATTTTGATGGGCTGTGGGCTTTTCCAGTTCAGTCTTTTGATGCTGCACCCTTGGGATGTGGGGTGTCCCTTGTACCCCTCACTGAGTCTGCAGAGCCATCTATGCTCCCTGTCCTCCCTGTGCATCCAGGCTCAGCATTGCCCTTGTAAATCCTCCTCCCATTTTCCCTGGCTCCTCTGCTGGCTGCCTACATCCTTGCCACCCTCCTGTTCATTCCCTGACACTGTCACCCCTGCCAGCACCCTCCAGTCCTGTCCCTCATCCCATTCCTCTCTGCCATCCCTCCCTCTCCCTCCATGTGTTGGCCTGGCTGGCAGAGACATCCTCTCCTGGCCCCAGGGGCAGATGTAGGAAGATGGAGCAGTGAGGTGGAGGCAAGTGGCTGCGTTTGCACCAGCAATGGACACAGGGCTCCTGCTCCAAGGCTGAGCAGCACGATTGCGTCCACCTCACTGGAGAGGGTGGCCTGTTGCCCCCAGTAAGGGGTGTCCCCCCAGTACCCATGGCCTGCCGGGCACTGTGCGTCTTGGCTGGGTTGAACCATGCCTGGGCCCCTGCCAAAAACAAAGCTGTGGGTGGTGGTGGGTCACCTGGTACTCATGCACCCTTGGGTGGGTACAATGACTGCAGGGCCGGGACTGTCCAGCTGGTGGGCAGGAGCTGTCTGAGGTGTGCTAAGGGATCCCTCTTCTTTGAGCTTTCCCCATTACTCATCCCAACCCCATTTATATGGAGCTCTGAAAGAAATGGGACCCCCACAGAGGGGCTGGGTGTCCTCGAAAGCCCCTGAGGGTGTGTGGCTAGAGGGGACAGTATCCCCCCATTCCTTCTGCAGCCTTTGGAGGGGCAGGTGATGCCTGCATGCCTTGTGCCCTCCTTAGAAAGGTTCTCTGGTGCCAAGAGGGCTGTGTTGCCATGGCCAATCCTTGATTTCTTCCAGCAAGGTGAGGGGAACTCCCTGCAAGGCTGGAAACACCAGGTGCTGGGGCCCAGCCAGCTGTGAAGCGGAGCTTGGGGAGGCTTTGCTGTGTGCTGCGGGAGGCAGGTGCTGTTACGGCTGTCCAGGGCCGTGCTGGCAAGCTCAGAACCCCAGTGCCCAGCTCTGCAAAGCCCCAGCCAAGCTCTAGAGCCCACAGACTGCAGCCTCTGGCCTGGCACAGCTGCAGCTGGGCTGCTGGCAGAGTTTTTGGTCCCCCCAGGCAAGCCAAGGGCTTTGCCCACCTGGCCCCAATGCACACGTGGGTGCTTCGGATGCTCGGCTACATCGCGGTGGGTGTCCCCATCCCCCATACCTTCCCCTAGCTGATCGGTGCAGGTGAGAGCCTGGGTTCAGGGCAGCATCCCTGGATGTGCGGGGCTGAGCCTGGCTCCCTGCGGCCCCCGGAGTGACAAGGGTGCCGGCTGGGAGCACTGCGGGTGGATGGGGAGCGAGGGCTGCGGGCTGCCCCTGGCACGCTCACGGAGGTGCGAGGAGGCAAGTCGGGATCTGCAGGGAGGCGTTTAGCGCCTGGCTCCGGGCCAGACCCTGGCAGGTTCACCTGCAGTTTAATTAGGGAGAGGGGAGGGAGCGGGGCTGGGGGAGAGGCAGCGTGTCGGGACTGGCCGTCTCTGCGGGCCTCACGGGAGGTGGTGGGAGAAACTCTTCTCTGCCTTGCCAGCCAGAGGGGCCGGGGCAATGCGCCCACAGCTGCTGCCTGCTGCCCTCCACTCCTTGGAGTTACTGCCCATGGAGGGGGCAGCTGAGCATCTCTGGGGTACCCCGGGGTGTGCCTGGACCACGCTGTCCTCCCTGCTCCCTCAGTGCCACCCAGGAGCTGCAGTGATGAGTGTTGGGAGGGCGTCGCTGCCCGGGTGTGATGGCGAGCTGAGAGAAGAAGGCCATGACTCCAGCTCTCCCTGGTCTCCAGACCATGTTGCTGCGCCTGAGCCAGCCCCATTCTCTTCATCCCACGTTTACATGAGAGATGGAGAAACTGCAGCACCTGTGGCAGAGCCAGTGCCAGCTGAGGCTTGAGGTCCTGCTAAATGACCCCCTATCTCCTAGGCACATCTTGTCAGGGAACATTTCTCCCTGCTAAGAAAGCCACTTTGGGATCTGACCTGGGGCTGAGATTTCAGATCCATCATCCTTGCCCAACATGGCCCTTTGAACAAACAGCGGCCTGGCTGCCGTCAGTGGTGTCAGTGTTGTGTCCTCCATTGCCTCTTCCCTGCAGGATGCAATACTTCTCACACCTCCCACGGCCACAACCTCTTCTGTGGTCTCTGGAGGGATCTGGTGATTCAAACATCACTGCTGAGGTCTTAAGTGGCTGAGGTAGCTGGAGAGCCTTCCTCGGGAGGACTCGGGGCCGGCTGCCGCATGCTACGCTCAGCTGTGGTTGCTGGAAGCTCCCACCTTTGCCGAGCCCACAAGGCCGGTGGTTGTCGCCTGCAGCCACGCTACTTTGCTGCAATCCTCCAGGCTGTGGTGTGGCCGGGATAGAGTGAGGAATGTAAACTGAACCTCCGAGCAGAACTGTGCTGCGGTCCAAGCATGGCTGCGCAAGTGCCAGTGCTGCCCTGGCCCCCTTCTCCCCAGTGCTCACAGCTCCTCATCAATGTGGGGTGAGGGAAGGAGATGAGAAGGCAGCGAGGAGTGGTGGGGACAGGCAGAGTGGTACTGAGCAGGGAAATGACCACAGTGAGACAGGGCCAAGAGTCTCGGCGTGCTGGGATGTCAAGTTCTGGGACCAGCCTCATCCATCAGCTCGTGCATGGCTGGTGAGCAGCAGAGGAGGAAGGAGGAGGGCTCAGGCTTGACCCCAAGAGTTTCCCAGCTGTGGCCTCTTTACCTGTAAGGAGATGGGCTTGCTAGACAGACTGGGTGGAGTAGAGCTTCTGTCTGGACTCCAGAAGGGATTTTTAAGGAGATGCTGCATGGAAAATTATTTCTTAGGCTGGGGAGACGTGTGAGAAAGAGGCTAACGGAAAGGCAGGGCCAAGAGGAGGGTGTCGTGCTGGGTGGAGGGTTTGCTGCCACCGTTCCCAGACACCAGCTGCGCGAGGAGCAGGGGACCCTGAGCAGCGTGGCAGCGACAAGTCCTTGCTCTTGGGCTGTGCCCAGATTTGCCTCCTGAAGGGCTGGAGCTGGCCTAGATTGTGAGAATGGAGAATTAATATGGGGCGGGGCGGGGGGGGATTTGGGCATCCTGGAGACCTTCCCATGCTGGTTCTCCGTCCTGCATCACTCACCTGGGGGCCGAGCTTCCCCAGGTTTGGGCTGTCCTGCTCTAGCAGCGATGTGGGTGTGTTGCAGGCGCTGGCTGCCAGCGCGCTCCCCGGGGAGGCTGCGCCGCGTACGCACCAGCAGCCCCATTACCTGCCCGCTGAAAAATGTTGTTCAACTTGTGCATGGAAAGAGGCAGGCTGCGAGCAAGCTTGTCCCACACCGAGGGGAAGCTGGGAGAGGCTGCCGCTGGCTTTTAAGCAGCGCCTCGTTAATTTTTTAAATGCACCAGTGTCAAATTAACACACAAAAGAGCAGCATGACTTTAAATGCAGGTTTCCAAGCTGCGTTTCATTTCCCTTTAATAAGATCATAGCATTTGCTCAGCGGGCGGCAGTGAACCACCAAGGAGACATGCGTGATGGGGAGCATCGCCAGGGATGGGCGACGGCGGCGGGGAGCGGTTGTGCTCTCACCTCTCGTGACTCCACGGTGCAGGCAGGGAGCTGGCAGAGCCTCTGCCCAGGATCTGTGCTTTGGGGTGCTCACCCAAGCCCTCTGTTTGATGGCGTGGATCCGATGGAGACAACGCCCCCAAAATCTCTCATCTGCTCAGCCGTACGAAAGCCAGGGCTGATCGAGCTGCTCTTGTCCAACGGAGGGAGAGAGGCTGGCAAACGCCAGCTATTTTTTTATTCACGTGTGAAGCTACAGCACAAAATCTGTCTCTCTCTCCTTCCCCTCCTCACTCTGGGGCCGGTCACTGCACTCTGAAGCAAAGGGCACTGCGGGCTCCCCTCTTGGCCCAGGAATCACAAAGAAAAATATTGCTTTGCATTTAAAACAAAAGTTCCTGGGTTGGGGAGGCTCTTCACCCAGCTGCAGCAAAGCCAGGCAGCCCTCGGGCAGCCCCTGCTCGCAGCCCCACGGGGCCCCTGCTGTGGGACCCGTCCCTGTCCCCAGCTAATGACACTTGCCGACATCCTCACTCCCCGGCGTTTAACGACAACCAGCTGCCGGCCCTGGCAGCACGCGGTGCGGTTGCGGCAGGCTCGCACTAACTAGGGATGCTCGATTTTTCCAGCGGAGTATCGCGTTTAGAGCTTCTTGCAGGAGCTGGTGGGGCTTGGGAAGGGAAGGGGCATGAGCAGGCAGATGGGCTGGACCGGCAGTGCTGCCCGATCCCGGTACTGCCTGCTCCTGCACCCTGTGGGTGAGCAGAAATGGTCCGTTCCTCAGCAGAAGTATTCTTCAACTGGCCTTGTATTTCATAGAGTGAGACACTCTGAGTGGAGCAGGGAGGAGATACTGCTTTTCCCATCAGAGCCATCATGCTGGTGCCCAAGCAATGCCATGGTGGCATCTCCTGGGGCGATGATGATGGGAACTGGGATGTTGTCCAAGGCTGGGCTGGATTTCAGGGCAGCAGTGTGGAGCTGGGGAGCACCAGATGGGGATTCAATCATAGTCCAGGTGGGAGCTCGTGCATCAGGACAAGGCAAGGCACAAGCTGAATCTCTGGCTCCCTAAACCCCAACACCATTAGGGAGAAATTCTTTACAGTGAGGTGGTGAGACACTGGAACAGGTTGCCCAGGGAAGTCGTGGATATTCAAAGCCAGGCTGGATGAGGCCTTGAGCAACCTGGTCTAGCGGGAGGTGTCCCTGCCCATCACAGGGGGGGTGGGACTAGGTGATCTTCAAGGTCCCTTCCAACCCAAACCGTTCTACGATTCTATGATGCTGGGGGTCACACTGCCCAGCCTGAGCCCTGCTCTCTCCTTCTGCACAGGCTTTCGGGAGAGTGCCTTCGCCTACGCCATCGCGGCCGCCGGTGTGGTACACGCCGTCTCCAACGCCTGTGCCCTCGGCAAGCTGCAGGCCTGTGGCTGTGACCAGAAGCGGCGGGGCGATGAGGAGGCTTTTCGGCGCAAGCTGCATCGTCTCCAGCTGGAGGCCATGAACCGCGGCAAAGGCATGGTGCACGGGGTGCACATGGAGCACATGCCAGCCGAGACACCCGGCCTGCAGGACTCCTGGGAATGGGGAGGGTGCAGCCCTGATGTGGACTATGGGGAGAAGTTTTCCAAGGATTTCCTTGATTCCCGGGAAACCTACAGGGACATCCACTCCCGCATGAGGCTGCACAACAACCGCGTGGGCCGGCAGGTGAGTGGGGTGCCGGGCAGCGGTGTGGGATGCTGGTGGTGGGGACGGGGTCCCCGGGACACATGTGGGAAGGCTGCAAGGGGCTCATGCTGGCTGTGGTGGGACACGTGTACAAGGCTGGGATTGTCCCCAAGGCATCCCCTGCCCTAGTTTTGCCCAGAGCAAAGGCAGTGGCACAGCCCTGCTGCTGAGCACCTCTGCTGGAGGGGGCACCTCCGAGCATCACTGCTGTCCCCCTGCCTAGGGACACTTCCTCAGGCCACTGTCACCTGCCTGTGCTGCAGTGATGCTCTGGGAAAGGCAGGGCAATGAGTCCAGCTCCTGCCTCTCAGGGACTGGGTGAACTGGTGTTGGGCAGATGCCGTGGGAGGGAGCTACAGACAGGGAGGAGAAAGGCCCTGGTGTCATGGCTACACAGCACAGGCTTTGCAGCACCCAGCCCCAGCTCTGCCTGCAGAGAGGGAGCCGGTGCCCTGAGGAGGCCGATGTGAGTGGGACTCAGGCATCGAGCGCCTGTGCCAGCTGGGAAGTGCAGCATCCCCTCAGGAGCAGAGGTGACAGCCCACAGCCTCGTTGCCCAGCTCTCAGGGGCTGCTGGAGCCTGCCCAGGCGAGCAGGGCAGCCACCCCTTCATTCTCATGATGTCAGGTCTCGTTAAAAGTGCTAATTAGTAGCTCGATCTGTCTGGAAGGTGATGTTTAAAAGCAGCCTGACATTGGAGACAAGCGGCACACAGGCAGGAGGGGTTGGCAGGATGGCTGCGCTTCCCTGCCCGCCTTTGCTCCCTGCAGGTGCCAGGAAGACCCCATCCCACAGATCCAGCAGGACATTTATCCCCAAGCCCCCAGCCACACGCGGCCAGGGCAGCACAGAGGGGTGTGTAGCTGTTGCGGGAATAAGTAAAGATCAGAATCCCCCAGGGAGTGTTTCCCCAGGATGGCTCAGATGTTTGGATGTGTCTCTTGCTTTGAGTGTGTTTAAAGGCAGCTGTGAGATGGGGACACCACAGAGCGGGACCTTGATGTGTACCATTCCCTGGTGCTGGAGCTGAGCTTTACTGCCCCCAAAAGCCATCCTAGCTTGGCCAGGCAGTGAATGCCTGGGGAAAGCCAGTGATTTTTTTCTTGTTTGGCTTTGTTTGCTTGCACATAGTGAAGGTTCACCCAGCGTTAGGCAGCTAAATCCTCCGCAGGCTGCTATGCCCCAAGCCAGGCAAGACCCCCTCATCCCAATTCTGGCTGCAGGACCATACTGGCTTTCTTCCAGCTCTGTGTGCCCCAGACAACTGGGACCCTTGGCAGAGCTCAGAAATTTGGGGTCTGTATTGCCCAATTCCCAAGGGGAGCCCTACAGCCCCCTGCAGAAGGAGGGGAAGGTGAGAGAGGAATATTTACGTGGAGGGGGATGTCACTACGTGGTGCCTGTGTGACCTGGCAATGGCAAAAAGGATGGGCTCTGCTTGTCCCCAAGGGCAGACAGGCACAGACTGGCAGTGGTAGCTCTTGGTGCCTTCAGAGACAAGAGCTGGACTGATGGAAGAAGCCTGGGAGCTGGAAGCAGAGGCAGAGGAGGACCAAAGGGATAAAGGAGGGGATGGTACCAGTGCAGGTGGGGAAGCAACGGCTGGACAGGATGCCCAGCTCAGGGACTTCATTGAGATGAGGGTGTGAACCCGTGTGCAGGTCAGGTTGTGATGTTGTGGCTGCCATGCATTGGAGTAAGGAGATGATGCTGTGCCTGATCTATGCCTGTTGGTGCCAAGCTTATCGCTGGGGCTGGACCTGGCTGTCCACATTGCCTGGGGATGGCAGCTCCAGCTCCCAGCCTGCTCTTTAAGCAATGCTGTGGCTCCCACACCCACTCAAGCCCTGCTCACTCCTAGGACTATCTTTCTGCTGTAATAAGGAGCAACCTGCTGGGATTTCCTAGGAAAGGAGTGGCCATGCTGGGTGCAGCAGCTCTGTGGTCCTCCCCTCCAAGTCCCAAGGCCCTTGAGCAGAGCGGCGATGTGGACACGCACAGCACATGTGGAGCCCTGCCATGCACCATCCCTCTGCTGCAGCACCCGGGGCTCTCCAGCATCTCAGTGATGCTGAGCATCCTCTCTGCGGGCCATGTGTGTCCCAAGGGTGCTCTGTGCATGGGCACACCTGGCTCCTGGCTCAGCCCCTGCGGTGCCACGAGCAGGTGCCAATCCCACCAGTGGCCAAGGCAGAGGCCGTGGGCCGTGGGTTTCTGTAGTGTAGTGGTTATCACGTTCGCCTGACACGCGGAAGGTCCCTGGTTCGAAACCAGGCAGAAACACGCTGGTTTTCTTCCTCTTTTGCATCCAGCTTTGGAGCCTGGGAGGGGGCTGCAGCTCCATCCGCTGAGAGTGGCAGTGGCCACCTTGCTCTTGAGTTGGGTGTCCTGCAGCCCTGGGAGGGAGCAAATTCCCCAGCCAAGAGCAGCGGGAGTGTGCAAGAGGCTTTGCAGGTCCTCCTAACCTGCCAGATCAGAGAGCAAGAGAGGATGAAAGGCAGCCAGGAACTACCTATTACCCTCACAACAAAGCCCTACGATAAAGCTCTTATGAGCGTGTCTGGGAGGAGCTGGGAATGTGCGAAAGAAAGCACCAGCGAGTCCGGGCATGTGCCGAACCTGGGTGTCTGTGTGTGAGACGGGGGAAAGGACATGGCCAGGCAGGGGCGCGTAGAGGAGATCTGAGGGCAAAGGCATGGGGCCAAGGCTCAGATGGGTCCTTCTTGGGTCTCCTGGCTCTGCCAGGGTCCTGTCTCTCCTGTGCTGCCCAAGCAGCATGGAAAGCAGGCCAGTCGTGGGCTGGGATGGGTGGTTGCTGTGGTCCCGGGGCTTGGGGTGCTCAGCAGTGATGGCTTGGGTGACGGAGATGGCACACACACGACCAGCTGTGGCCCCAAACAAGCCCGTGTCCAGCTGTCACACCACTGTCCCCTCCATCCTGGTGGTGACCATCCCAGCCACAACCTGACATGCCGATTTTCCCTGGTGCAGCCAAGGGAGCAGGGAGGGGATACAGAATGAAAGAGGTCCCAGTGCCAGCTTGTTCCTGTGGGTGGTGGCAGGGACAGTGGCGAGCAGCTGGTGCTCCCGGCTGGCACACCCAGAGCACGGCGGAGAGGCCGGGCAGCTCATTACCTGCCAGGTGGAGGCTGTTCCCGGCAGGAGACAGGACTCTCAGCAGGATGAAAGCCAAGCTCCAGCCCAGCCCAGACCTCTCTGCCGTGTGCCCCAAGCTCCAGGCGTGTTTCCCTGACCTGCATTCATTACCATAACTGCATAGCAACGGGGAGATTTACTCAAAAACAAGAAAACAAGGAGTAAAAACTACCCACCCCTACCAAAACAAAGCGCTCCTCGCACATGTGTCCCCCCCAGGGAGGGGGCAGGAACAGGCAGTGTGTGCCAGGCATGAAGCCAGGTGGCCCGGCAGGGCTGGCATTGTGTGATGGGACCTTGTGCAGGGCCACGTGTCCCCTGGGCTACCCCCGAGCCCTGGAGTGTGGCCCTGGATGGGTGGATCAGCCTGGGATAGTCTTTGCAAGCCCCAGCCCAGCTCCCAGGAGCCACGGGAAGGGGGCTTGCTGGAACCAGCGGAGTGTGTGGGCATGGGGACACACAACCCAGAAGGGAATCTCTCGGGACAAAGCAGAGGACAGTATAAACAGCCTCCTTCCAGGATGTGCAGCCACTCCATGCCCCTGGAGATTTCAGGGCATGAGCTGTTTCCTTTGGCACGGCCACAGCAGCATTCCTGGCAGGAATGGGGGACCCAGGGGAGCCCAGCATGCAGCCTCGGGGCTCAGCAGCATTGCCTAGTGGCCTCAAGGTCCTCCTTGCCCCCACACTGGCTTCTGGCCCCTGCACAAGCCACGCTCCCCGGTCAGCACAAACCACAGTGGCAGCCCAGCCCGTGCACCATGGCCCTTGTCGGGGGTGGACATGTGGCATGGGCCGCACTGCGGCCTCCCCAAACCACGAGTCAGGGCTGAGTGTCTCCAATCCCTGCTTGAAACTTGGGTGATGGTGGGAGGCAGCACCTCAGCCCCACGGCACTGTGCCCAGGGCTCCTGCCACGCAGCAGGCAAGAGCTGAAAGCGGAGCTGCTCCTGGTGCTCTCAGAGCTGGGGCTTCACAGAAGGAAAGCCCTGGGTAAGGGAAATCATCACCCTTCCCACCTGCCTCACTTCCAGTGCTTCTGGCCAGTGAGGTGTGGGGGGGACCCCTGCTCTGAGAGATCCCGGCAGGGCTGCAGTGAGGCAGCAACACTGGCTTTTAGCTGGGCTCCACGGGCAGGTTGATGCTGCTGGAGCCGAGCAGCAGGGGAAGGTAAGATCCAGGCTCCTTCTCCTCCCTGTGGTCAGGTAGCTCACCCTCTCCTTTAGGTGCTGACCCCTTGCTGGAGTGTAAAAGCCAGCTGCTACCATCAGCATGGGAAAGGACAGGCTGTGGGACATGGGTGACACTGGGCACAGCAACAGGCTTTGCAGCTCTGGGGCTCTCATGGCTGCTCATGCCGGCCCTTTGAGTTCCCACGGTGCCAAACCACGGAGAGCTCCACGATGGCTTCTCTGCTCTCATAAAAACATTTCCTCCATGCTCACCCCTCTGTCCTTCCTTCCCTCCCTGCCCAGGTGGTGATGGACAACATGAGGAGGAAGTGCAAATGCCACGGCACCTCGGGGAGCTGCCAGCTGAAGACGTGCTGGCAGGTGACGCCCGAGTTTCGCCTGGTGGGGTCCCTGCTCAAGGACCGCTTCTACGGGGCCACCCTCATCCGGCCCCACAACCGCAACGCCGGGCAGCTGGAGCCGGGCCACGCTCGGCACCGCCGCCGGGCCGGCATCAGCGAGCTGGTTTACTTCGAGAAGTCCCCCGACTTCTGTGAGCGGGAACCAGCCCTGGACTCCTTGGGCACCCAAGGGCGCCTGTGCAACAAGACCAGCCCCGGCATGGACAACTGCGAGAGCCTGTGCTGCGGCCGCGGGCACAACATCCTGCGGCAGACGCGCAGCGAGCNTGGGAGGGAAGGGGGTGGACATGCACCAGCACCGTGCACAGGTTCCTCTGGCCGCGTGTGAGGCTGTGCTCTGAGCGGGATGGGGATGAAGCGTCCCATGGGGTGGAGATGGGGCACAGCACCCCGGGGCTGGGGCTCGCCTCTGCTAGGGCAGAGCTTGGGCCACCTTGGGCTGTAGCATTGTGGCCACAGGGGAGGGTGCCTGGGCCTGTGCTGTGCGTGCCTGTGTTATTGTATGGTAAGTTATTTTCTGATTGTGAATAAAAGTGAATTGGAGACAGCACAGGGTATTTTGGGGTGCAGAAGCCTGCTCTTCCTGCTGCCTGGGGCTCTCCACTCCTGCCGAGTGCCAGAAGCAGGACCCTCCGCAGTACCTACCCACTCACACAAGACTTTCTCCCTGGTGATCTGCTGTCATCCCATAATAACAGCCCTGGGAGCTATTTGCAGACTGGCAGGAGGTGAGCACCCCCCATGGGCACACCAGACCCTTGCAAGGTGGCTGCTGGGAGGCTGCTGCCCAGCTGAACGCACGCTGGACCCCATCCATCCCGTGGGAATCCCGGCTGTTGGCCCCACGCCTGTGGCTGTGCCAGGGCTGGGGGCTGCATCACCACCACCCCCGCTCCTGGGGAGGGATGGTGGGACTGGAGAGCAAGGAGAGGGGAAAGCATCGAGTATGGGGGTCCACACGGAGCACCCCGCTGCAGTGGCAAAGAGGGCACCCATCTGGCTGCAGCAGCCTTCGGGGGCCAGGCTGTGAATCATGCTGCTGGTATCTCCCGGCTGATAACTTCCCTGCTCCTCCCACGGCTGCATGCCCCTTGGGGCTACGCAAAAAAAAAATAGAAATGCATTAAAAAACCCTCCAAACTCAAACCTAAATCGAGGAGGAAAATACCAGGCTGGAAGGAAGTGAGCGCCCCGGGCTCAACAGGGAGTGGCCCGTGTCCTCGTTTCATAACACTNTGAGGAGGAAGTGCAAATGCCACGGCACCTCGGGGAGCTGCCAGCTGAAGACGTGCTGGCAGGTGACGCCCGAGTTTCGCCTGGTGGGGTCCCTGCTCAAGGACCGCTTCTACGGGGCCACCCTCATCCGGCCCCACAACCGCAACGCCGGGCAGCTGGAGCCGGGCCACGCTCGGCACCGCCGCCGGGCCGGCATCAGCGAGCTGGTTTACTTCGAGAAGTCCCCCGACTTCTGTGAGCGGGAACCAGCCCTGGACTCCTTGGGCACCCAAGGGCGCCTGTGCAACAAGACCAGCCCCGGCATGGACAACTGCGAGAGCCTGTGCTGCGGCCGCGGGCACAACATCCTGCGGCAGACGCGCAGCGAGCGCTGCAACTGCAAGTTCCACTGGTGCTGCTTCGTGGCCTGCGAGGAGTGTCGCATCACCGAGTGGGTCAGCGTCTGCAAGTAGCCGGGCAGGGACCGGTGCCCACCCCAGGGTGCCAGGGACAAGCGCGCCTGCCCGCGGTGGGGGGGAGGGAGCCAGGGATCAGCGCTGGGGGGGCAGATGGAGCCGCGGTACCTGCTTCCCTCCGCTCCGAGGGGAGCACCCTCTGAAATCAGCACTTTGTCGTCACCTGGGGAGGGCAGGGCTGCCCGCTGCCTGCTGCCCACCCAGCCCCACACCAGAGCACCACGGCTCCCGGCCCCGGGGAGCACACGGCCATGCTGTACAGACCTCCAACACCAGCACCGCTCGGGGGGGCGGAGGGTGGGCACGGGNCCATGGGCACACCAGACCCTTGCAAGGTGGCTGCTGGGAGGCTGCTGCCCAGCTGAACGCACGCTGGACCCCATCCATCCCGTGGGAATCCCGGCTGTTGGCCCCACGCCTGTGGCTGTGCCAGGGCTGGGGGCTGCATCACCACCACCCCCGCTCCTGGGGAGGGATGGTGGGACTGGAGAGCAAGGAGAGGGGAAAGCATCGAGTATGGGGGTCCACACGGAGCACCCCGCTGCAGTGGCAAAGAGGGCACCCATCTGGCTGCAGCAGCCTTCGGGGGCCAGGCTGTGAATCATGCTGCTGGTATCTCCCGGCTGATAACTTCCCTGCTCCTCCCACGGCTGCATGCCCCTTGGGGCTACGCAAAAAAAAAATAGAAATGCATTAAAAAACCCTCCAAACTCAAACCTAAATCGAGGAGGAAAATACCAGGCTGGAAGGAAGTGAGCGCCCCGGGCTCAACAGGGAGTGGCCCGTGTCCTCGTTTCATAACACTCGCACAGGCAGCAGGAGCTGGGGCGGCTGGGACAGATGCTCTGCTCTTCACCACCTCGGGCAGGAGGGTTGGATTTGCTCCTCCAGGAGGGACTCGGTGGATGGCGTCCTTGCCCCTGGAGCCAGGTGTGGTTTAGGGGCCGAGGAGGAGGGTGCTGGAGGGAAGCTCCTGTGACCTTGTGGCACCTGCGTGGGTCCATCTGCCAGCGCAGCAGGGACAGAAGGGCACGTAGCCACCAACTGCAGTGGCTCCCAGTAGCAAAGACCTGGGGCTGGTGACCTTGCAGGGATGGGATCTCTGCTTGGGGCTCAGGGCACCCAGGGCACCCAGGCTCACCCTGTGGGGCATGAAAGCAGCGATGTTCCCATGGGGTGAGTTTGCTCTGGCAGGGCATGCTCCAGCCCTTCATTTTCCCTCTTGAGGTCCTGCTTTTCCACCTCCAATACCCATTTCTGACATCAGGGCCCTTTTTCCTAAACCTCAGGCCCTTTGCCTTTTGTACTTTGCCCCAAGCACTAGTCGCTCCCTCTTGATGTCCCCTGGCCACCCAGTCTCCCCCTTCCCTGCCAGGCTGGTCAAACCCCCGCGTGCTCAGGGCTGTGCTGCCCAGGGCAGTGGGGCTCTGAACATCCATCATGCTTCGGCACTTTGTAGGTGGCGTTGGCTTCCCACCTCCCAGGGGCTGCTTTGCAGGCGCCTGTGATCTCAGGGCTGCCTGGGGTGATGGCTGATTCACCACCGAGCTCTCCTCGCACCACACCAGCCCCTTCGCTCCCCTGCTTGCTAATCCCAGACCACCTGCGCTGCAGCCGCTGGATCCCAGCACAGTTCCCCTGGCCAGGCAAGACACAGTGTTTGGTGCTGTTTGGTTCTGCAGAGACCCTTCCTGAGCTTGGGACCAACCTGAGTGGTGGTGGTAGGTCATAGGCTGGACTCGATGATCTAAGAGGTCTTTTCCAGCCTTAATTATTCTATGATTCTATGACATTCAGGGGAAACATAAAAAGCTCCCTTGATCTTGGTGGGTCTGCAGGCAGCACGGTCAGGGGTGCCAGCACTGTGCTGTAGGGTGCTTTGGGCTGCAGGTAGCAGACTCCGGGTGCAGGCAGCTCCAGGGCACAGGCTTCCTCATCGCAGGAGCTCATTCCCTCCTGGGGCCAGCTGGCTCCCAACACAATACCAACCTTCAAGATCTGCTCTGTGGCTTCCCTCACCGAGTGTCTGGAAGCCACAGGCAAGACGCCAGTGTGCCTGTGGTTACAAAAACAGTGTCCCCATGCTTCCCTAACTGGGAATCAGCTGCCAGGCAGTCATCCTAATAACCGAACTGCAGGGCACAGAGAGCATGTAAGACACCTCCTCTGCCCACGGCTGCTGCTGATCCTCCAGAGCCAGTTGCCAGCAAGGACTTGGCTCCTCAGGGTCTGGGCATCCCGAACCCTTCCCCTTCCAGAAGCCTGAGTGCAGCCTCCCTGATCCACAGACGGGATCTGTCCCAGTCCCTCCGAAGCGTCAGGTTTCCTCACATGGAAGAGCCACCTGAGCTTCTGAGCTGCTCCAGCCTTGCACTTTCTGGTGCACGGACTCCTGCTCCATGAGAGACACCTTTATCCTGCAGGGCACCATGCACAGGCTGGGCTGAAACGGGAAGGTTCGAGGTGCTTCACCCAAGAAAGAAGAATGACCATCAGGGTAGAAGAGGCCAGGCAGATGACGGAGGTGGTTTCAGGCAGAGGAGACAAGATTTTCCCGATGCTTTCCTATCATCTCCCTATGGAGGCAAATCACTAAAGGAGTTCAGAAATGACCATTTCTTTGACATGCACATCATGAAAGCCAGTGAAGGCTTCTAAAGATGGCAGCAAGTCCACACAGGCAAAAAATGGGTGGAACTTACTCTGGTTTAATCAAGCATTTTGCCCCAAGCTCTAGAGATTCCTCCATCCTCAAGGGTCCCTGCTACAGAGGGGACCACCAGCCTGGTGGTTCTGCTTGAGCCGTGTGAAGTCCAGTAGTTTTCTCAAAGTTTGAACCTCCCAGACCCAGGAGCAGGAGAGCTTCTCAGCTCCTTCCAGCAAACCAAAAATAAATCTCACTTCTTGAGCCTGTGGTTGTGGAGAGCGATGGGAAAACCTGACCTGAGTGTGACCGCTGAAAAGGCAATAGAGGGACCTGAGCTTGCTCAATTGGTTTCCGCTTCGCCAGGTCTGAAGCCAGATGTGTGGTTGTCCAGAGGTGGATATTCCAGGCTGGTGCTCTCTCAGATCCTGGCCTCGTGCCCATCACCAGACACGGCATGGACGAGCTGAGAGGGCAGTGGATTCCCTCCAGCATGGGTTACTGGGTCCTTTTCTCTCACCCAAAGCCCCAGCTCATCTTCTGCTTCTGGAAAGCTCCAGCAAGGGTGGGGAAGGTCTCTGGGGGTGGCAGAGGGGGATTAGGGGGGCTGGGACTTTCCCCAGGAGATCACAGGAGGAACTTTGGCTGGAGGGTGGGGGGAACCGGTGAGGAGTTGCTACATCATGCCCCAATGAGCCGTGAGTAACTCCTCTGGTATTTCTTCCCCGCACAGAACAGTCATCAGAGCCAGATCCTGCCCGAGGGAATCGCTACACGGGAACGCCCAGCCCCATCCAAATTCCATTCCTGCTCCCAGTAGAGCCAACATGAAGCACAGCCAGGAGGGGACTGTTCCCTGGTACGCACATACACCCTATCCCACCCACTGGGGTGGCATGAGCATGGCCATGGCCACGGGCAGGGC
Source organism: Todus mexicanus (assembly GCA_013389965.1). NCBI lineage: Eukaryota > Metazoa > Chordata > Aves > Coraciiformes > Todidae > Todus > Todus mexicanus. Next base: position 19,684 of record WEIS01073844.1, on the reverse strand, counting down.
TGGCAGGGCTGGCTGGCAGAGCCTGGTGGGTGCTGACCCACAAAAGCAGCCAGATGCACCTGGGCTACTGCAAGACACTGGAGAACGAAGCCTTATTGCATCTGCTGGTCCAAGGGTAGCAGAGGGCAGACGCTTCTTCGCATTGTTCTGGGCAACGGGTGTCCATGCTTCCTCTGGTTGAGAAGCAGGTGGTCATGGCTTGAGAGGCTTCCTGAGAGCCTGGCTGGCACCATGCTGCAACCTGCGCTACAGGGAGGTGCTCCGAGGCTTTCCTGAAGTTCAGCCCCAACATGTCATGCTTGGCACCAGTACCTGTGCAACCCCCCCAAAAAATGAAAGGAAAAAAAAGAATTTGGCCCTAACTGACCTGCTTGGCAAGGCGAAGTACCTACAGCGAGGCAGCAGCTGGCTCGGGAGAGGAGCCTGAGAGTCCTGTGCTCCCCTCATCAGGCCCAGCTCCTGCTCACCATCCCCTGGCACAGATCCTGGCTGCATTGCCCTCCCTGATGAAGGATGGTTCAGCTCGCCGGTGGGGTGGTTGCAGCCACCATCGTGTTGATCTCTTTGAGTGACCAGACACGCCAGCAGCAGCCTGACTCTGCAGGAGCGCCCCTGCTGCCTGGGAGGACTGCAGCCTCCTTGCTCAGCTGCAGCTGCACCACCCCTTGGTGCTCCAGGGCTGGGTGCCCCTGGACAGGGGCTACCATGTGCCTGCAGAAGAGCCAGCAGCGTCTGGAAGCAGGTGGGATGTGGAGATGGAGAGAGGAGAGAAGGCTTGGGCTGAGGGCTGTGATGGAGCCAGGGCAGATCCAAGGGCTGGACTAGGAAGAGCTCCTGGTGGAGGCTGGGCAAGGGATAGGGGAAGTAGGGGCTGAGCGAGCAACCTGGGAGCAGAGTTTGGGGTGTGCTGAGCCCCTTAGAAGATCTGAGCGGTGGCAATGGGTGCAGAAGAGCAGGGTGGGCAGGCACCAGAGTGAGAGCGCTGAAGAAAGGAGGCTGGCAGTGTGTCTGGGAAGGTGGTGATATGGAGGTCCTCCACAGAACAAACCCTGATGACCGAGGTCCCCACCAAGCAGATGGGCACTTAAGTCTCCCCAGGGAGCCAGTGGACTCACAGGAAATGTTCTAACCATTAGACCACCTTGCTCATGATGCATCCTTCCCTTCTGCAATGGCTGTGGGTGTGTTTGGACCCAAATATTCTTTACTATCTCAGTCCTGCATGTGGTCCCCTGCCCCAGAAAACACCAGGGACTCCCCAAACCTCTTGGGGAGCGTGTGAAGGATGCCTATCCCTGGCATAGGGCAGTGATCCACAAGAATGGGGCACCCACCGCTTTCCTTTGTCTCTTGACCAGAGACCTCTCCTCTCGCAGGCAGTGCCCAACCCTGGCTGCTGCATGAACGGGTGCCTTTCCTCTGTCCCCCAGCGGGAGCTGAGGAAGAGGAAGGTGGGTGTCAGTAACAGGGAGGGACACGAAAGTCCACCAGCATCCCTAGGCCATTGCCTCAGTAAGGCAGATGGAAGAAGCAAGAGGACGCCTGGCTGTGACAGCACAGCCTGAACCCAGGAGCAGTCTGGTGGGGCCAACAGGACCCATGAGAGAAAGGGGGAAAAACTTTTGGGACATGGATGACGAACACCTGGGGGGAGTCTGCGCCACCTCTCTCCTTCCCCCCATGGCAATGGGAGGTTTTGAGCTGGAGAGGGAGCCAGCGTGGGGGCAGGACGCGGTGCAGGGGAGGTGGGAGCAGGCGGTTGGGGGTCGGAGGATGAAAGCGCAGGGTCCTGGGGGGATGTGACAGGAGCGGTGCTGAGGCAGCCAGCACAGCCAGGTGCAGCGGGAAGGGCTGGGGGGAAGGCAGGGAAAAGAGGCCAAGTGCGAAGAGAGCAAAGGCAACGGAGGAAAAGAAAGCGTGGCCAGAGAGGCAGACTTGAAAGGGGGAGCGAGGCAGGGGAGAGATGAAAGGGCCACGGCGCGGGTGCTCCTGCCTCCTCCCCAGGCTCCCGGGGCTCTGTAATCCCCGCGGATCTGGCTCCTCTCATGTGGTGGCCCGCAGCTGTGTGCGGTCGGCTCAGCCCCTCCGCTCCGCACTGGGACTTTCCAGGAGGGGGTGAAACCCAACACAAAACACATGATTTAAGCAGCGCCTGCCAGGCCCCGGCACACGCGGGGTTCGGGGGCACCCCGGGATGCTGCAACCCACCGGGGCCAGGGCCAGCCAGCAGGCACGGTCCCTTCTGCTCCGGGGAGACGTGAAAGGCCCAGAGCAGGGTGAAAGGTGTGAGCCCAATGGGTTGGCAGGCAGAGCTCCGAGGTGGTTACACATGCACACAAGAGCCGGGTTGAGCTGGGAAGAGCCTGCGTCAAACAGCACCCGCAGCAGCACGGGGCTGGCCCCTTAGGGGTACCCCCTGAGGGCACAAAGGTGGTGGGGTGCAGGGGCCATATGGGCTCAGTCCCTCTTCCTTGCTTCCCCTGCCAAGTGCCGTATCTCCTCATCCCTCCTCCTGCCTGCTGGGCTTGGCTCTGGGTACCAGGGATGCAGCAGGACTTGGCAGATGAAGTTGGCACCCATCCCGATGGGTCACTGGGACACTTATTTTACTGCTCAAAAGCAAACCAAGAACCCTGGCCGCAGCGGATACTGAAGCAGCGCTTCTGAGGCACTTGTGACTTGGGATATCTCCATTCTCCGTGCCTAGCTCAGGTCACTGTTTCCATAGCAGATGACCTTGCTGCAGGACAGTCTCCTGCTCACCACTGCTGACTGCAGGGATGCCGGGCTCGACAGAAATACTGGGCTTTCTTCTCAGCCCTGGGGCAGGTGGGGCAGCAGAGCTGGTACCCAGGGAGCATCCCACGTATGTCTCCCTTCCTTCTTGTCTCAGTGTTGCCTATGCCAACCTTCTCTTTTTGCCTATGTGAATCTGATGGACTCAGCTAGAAGTGACTGAGTGAGCTTGGGCAGCACCAAAAGCTGCCTTTGCCCTTCTGTCTTAGGGCTTTTCTACTCATCAGCCCCAGTTTCAAGATGAAATAATTGGTGCTTGGCAGCATGGCCAGGGAGCTCCTCTGAGCCCCTGGTGAGAGTGTCATTCTGTAGGACCTTCCTCTTTCAAAGCATCTTGCAGACTAGGGTTGTGTGAGCTTGACTGGTATTGTCCTTCCAGGGAGATCCCATCTAATTCCATCTTTTTTTGGCTGCAATTGGAAGTACTCTGGCTTCGTCCAGAGTACCCCATGCACTCTCAGCAAGGAGCTGGAAGGGGACTCTCCGCGGGGCAAGGAGGCCCCAGCCCTAATGCAGTGTCCCTGCCCTTGCCGCATCTGGCTCTTGCTCTGCACTGGTTGGGAAGGTTACACCTCCCTCAGCCACACGCACATGAAAGAAGGGGCACAGCCATCCCAGGGTGCTCCCCAAACCTGCACAGCAGCCCTGATATTGCTCCTGGGAACATCTCCCCATACCAACCGGGAGTGCTGCCGTAGTGGGCACAGCGGACTCTCGCTGCAAGGACTGAGCTGAAGAAGTGATGAAGGTGCTGCAGTGAGGAAGAGCCCAGTGCACCTGGAGACCAGGGGATGGCCATCTGCAGCCCCCCATCCCTCCTGGTACGAGCCAGCCCTCCCCAGAGGAATGCTCCAGCACGGCTGCAGCTGCAGGGAGGGGAGGCGCTTGCTGAGCGCCGTGGCATGAAGACATGATAGGGCAAGCACCACCGGACCATGAATACCTGTCCCAGGCGGTTAGAGGCACCCAAGGCGTGTACGAGTGGCGCAGGAGCACACGCCTCATCAAGCCTGGGCGGTGGTGTTCCACTGGGAGAGGAGGTTCTTTCCAGTTCGCCCTCCCACTCGCACTGGTGAACAGCAAGCTCCCCTCTGCCAGCGACCCACTTCCCCATCACACTCTGCACGTAGCACACGGGTCCTGTGGGGGGGAATACCCCTTTTCTCCCTGGCAAAGGGGTGCGAGGGGGCCTGGCTTGAGGCTGAGGGTGGGCTGGGTGGCTTTGCTGGGTCCCTCCAGCCTTAGGATCACTGGTTTCATCAATTGCCGAGGGAGCTGCTGTGTGGGGATCAGAAAGACGGAGATGTGCAAGGCAGTGAAAGAATAAAGAGAAGCACAAGTAGTGGTGCCTAGTGACCTGCTCTCGTTTGCTGCTGCGTGGACAGCGTGCCTGTCACACACATGGGGACATACCATGTGAGCCTCATCCCTGCTGCTCACTCACAGCTCGCTGCGCCCCTGCTGCTCAGGACAGGCTGCACCCCTCTGCCACTCTGCTGATCACACTGCCAGCACCAGACCAGGAGCACATGTCGTCCCAGGAGGCCCCCAGACTCTTTCCTTGCTTGCTTTCTTAATCCAGGTACTGATGCACACATCTCTCTGGGCATCCTGAAGGGCTGACTTCAAGCAGAGAATGAGGAAAAAAGCCAAAGCCGAAGTATCCAGCTGTTTGCCACATCTGCCTAAAAACAAACATGTACCAGACCAGGGCATTGCCAGTGCAAAGCCTCTGCCATGACCAGCTGGGGGAAATACCTGCTGGAGGACAAGGCCTTTGCTGAGCGACATCTCTTGAGCAAAGCCAGGTCTGGATTGATGTTGGTAGCGCTGTGCTGGCTAAAGGTGTCCTCCAGACTGATGTGTTTCTCCTGGGAGCTGAGGGCTGGGACTTCTAATTGCATCCATCTGGGCTTTCAAGGAGACACGTTTCCAGTAGCAGGAATGCTGGAGTACTTTTGGCCAGGACTGGCGAGTCTGCAGTGCTGGAGAGATTTGAGCCAATGAGGCAGTAACCTTTGAGGACATCTACCCTCAGGAGGTGGGGGCTATGACAGGAGAGATGCAAGATCAGGAGAAGACTTCTGTCACATTTCTTCAGGTGTACGACCCAGCACAAGCCGAAGGTGGCTGTGAAGTGGAAGGGGAAACACTGTGGTTGCCCCCTCATGCACACGCTGCCTGCCCAGCTTTACAAGGAGAAGTAAATCTGTGCTGTCGTGGTGTGTCATGCTCACTGTTCATGGGTGCCAAATTCTATGGTGGGATGGGGCATCCTGGGCTGGCTTTGATGTGGCTACCTGTTAAAACTGTGGGGCAGATATCCCAGATATTGCAGGGGCTCCCCTTCAGGTGGTGTTGATCAGATTGAAAGAGAAGTCTGGCAGGAATGGGAAACCCAGAATGTGCTGGACAATGAGCAGCCATTCCCTAGGAACATTTTGCGCTGGCAGCTCAGCCCTGTAACCTGCCTGCAAGACTGATGCTGGCAGCACTGGCACCAGCCCACAAGAGCTCCTGTGGATAATGCAGCAAGAAGCAGCCACACTGAGAATAGGATCCAGAAGCCCTGTTCCTGGTATGACTTCCATGTCACAAACTGAGAGGGAGCCTGGTCCTTGTGCTGTCTCTGAAGCCTGCGGCTGCTGCTGGAGGGAGCCAGAGGAGATGCCTTGAAGAGCCATTCCTGAAGGCATCTCAGGCTGAGAATCTCCCCATGGTGCATGAGCCCTGCAGCGAAGCATAGAGCTAAATCATGGCTGAATGTGGGCAGGAATGAGGCATTTCTGTTGCTTGACTTGGGGCCCAGAAGCCAGAGAAAGGCTGAGAGGTTTGTCTCTGGTCTGCCCATGCACAATTCAGGGGTGCTCAGGCTGCAGGCAGAGCTGCAGCCACAATCGGTTCATGGTGTCTGTGGTTCCTGGAGCCTCCTGACTCCCCATCCCTGTTGTGGGCTTCCTGTGGCCACAGTCACAGCACTACAGGATTTAAGTGTTTAGATCCAACTCTGCCCTTCTGGGGAGGTCCTCTTTCCCACCAGGCACTTTTCTCCCCTGTGCCACTGCAAAGCCCGGGGCTGACTCGACCCCACGCTCCCCAGGGATAGTAGCATCCCTCGGCCAGGCAGCCAGGCTCGGAGGGAGCCCATCTCCCCAGCTGCTGGCACAGCATTCCTCCCTCACCAGCTGCCCCATCCTGGGGCTGCAAACAAACAAACCAACACCTCAGCATCAAGCCCCAGCAACTCATCCCCTCCTAACAACTCTAATTACAGTGAGGCAGTTGGTGAGCCACACTTGAAACCTGGTGTGTAAACATGGCTTTCTCCTCCGCTGCTCAGGCAAAAGCAACCTCCTTCAGGGGAGCAGTAATTTCAGGAGGGGGTCCACGTTGTTGCGGCGAGGGTTATGGCTGGAGACTTTCATCTTGGCCTTTTGATGCAAGGCAGGAATAATAGATGGGAGCCAGCAACACCTTGCTGCACTGCCTGCTCCGGGCCATTTGCCACCTCTGGTGGGTAGCTGAATCTCCTTGCCCTTCCCAGCCCCTGGGTCAGCTGACAGCTCCCTCTGCCTTACTAGGATGGGTGAGGGCACAGGGAATCTTGAAGACCCAGGCCAGGGCTGACACCGCACATCCAGGAGCTAAAAGAGCCATCTCATGCCCAGAGGGATTGGCAGCCGGGGTGTCACGGTTTGGGGTCAGGGCACCCCTCAAATCTGCAACAGAACGCTCTCTTCCCCTCCCCGCCCAAAAAAGGAAGAAAGGAAATAAAGGAGAGAGACTTATGGATTAGGAAAGGAAACTAGAACAGCTTTACTAAAACATGAAAATAATAATAACAGTAATAATAAAAGGTAAATATATACAAATATGTACAAAACCAGTATTGAACCCCACCCCCCAGATGGTAAATCTGTCCCCGTCCCCACTGATGCTGTGGAAGGGCCCAGCAGCAGACGGGAACTGGGAGCTGGATTCAGGGATGCGGCCCAGAACCTGGGGCCCAGCCAAGGCCTGAGCCGGGGGCTGAGACCAGGGCCGGAGGCCTCAGGGCAAAGCTGAAGCTGCCAAGGCCAAACCGAGCGAGGAAGAGCCCCAAAGCTGAGAGAGCAGCTCGAGCTCAGGGAAAACCAAAATGACGAAAGGCCAGGAGAGAAGGGGCAAGAGAGAGAGACCCTTGTGATCCCTCGGCTTTATACCGAATATGACGTATATGGATATGGAATACCCCTGTTGGCTAATTTAGGGTCACCTGTCCTGGTTGCTCCTCCTTGAAGGTGCAGCCTTCTCTTTTCTGCACCCCTCGTGTGGTACGCGAAGTCTATCAATGACCTCGGTTCACATACCAATCCTTGGTGCTAACTATAAACATGGAGTGTTATCACTGTTAGAAGCAGACTCTGTCTGGTAAACATGCTGCTAACTTCAGACAGACTTAGCTGAAAAGTAAAAATCATAGAACAGAATTTCTGTTCTAACCCAAACCGGGACACAGGGGCACGAAGGCATGGCTGGGCCGCATCACCACCCTGGGACACTTCACCACCCATCTCACTCCCTCACACTGCTGCTTCCAGGGCTGTGGCTGCCCCAGAGCCAATGGACCAAGAGCAAATGCTCGAACACCTTGGTGATGGGCATCCGTGAGAGCGATCAGAGAGGTGTGGCTGCCCACAAGAAGAGGTGATCAGAAGATCCCCGGTGATGAGCAAGCCCAGACTATCACATGTATCCTGCTCCATGCATAAAGATGACCCATCCCTGCAGTGTCTGCCACTCCCGTCCCTTGCTCTTATCTCTCAGGCCTCCCTGGATGTTCCCTTGGGTACCACTGAAGAGGACAGGAGGTGTATGGGAAGCAGAGGGCAGGGGCTGGGGAGAGTACATGGGTTGGGAGAGGTGACAGAATGAAGGAAGGTTGTCCCAGTTGGGAGAGGTGGGTGCAAGGAAACCCTCGCTCCCTGCCTTACCTCCCAGCCCCTCCAGTGCTCCCCAGTACGCAGCCCTGAACACAGATGCTCCCGAGCTTTTGGGGTCCTCTGCCCCAGTGCTGGTTCCCCTTCCACATCCTGGTCTTGCTGCTCACCCAGCCTGGAGTCACCAGAAGCCTCCTGCTCCGAGCCTGGATCCCTCTGGGGAACAAGGTGGCCCATGTCCTGACGGTGGTGGGGAGAAGCGCTGCTCTCTCCTGTGGTGCCAGCGCGGCATCTGTGCAGGCAGAGGGAGGGATGGGGCAGCCCATGCTGCCGCAGCCACCCCATGGTGATGCCAGGCTGAGCGCTGGCGAATCCAGCACCGTGACGTTCCAGGCAGGCATGGCCCCGAGCAAGGCTCTCCCAGGACATTCAGTGGCAATGCTTCGACTGACGCTTGTGGGAGCCGTTCCTGCTGGCCATAATGCCGAGATACCACGTCCTGCGCTGTGTGTGCTGGCAGCAAGCGGACAGTGCTGGGCATACGGGTGGTGGCTTCCAGGCACCTCAAGCTGTCTCGCTGCACAACGCCAGGCTGTTAGCCCAGGGCAGGCACACAGCGGCTGGGTCAGACTATCTCAGCACATCCTGGCAAGGGTACTGACCTGTGTTGGGACCACTACTGGAAGCATGGGATGCAAAATACTGCCCTGACGGATTGACGCTTTCCTACATCCAGAGCCAGGGTGTTAAATCCATCACACTGGACCACTTCCAGCGCATGTAACTGCACCTGCCAGAGGCCCCTTCCCTGCAATTTGAGCGCAGGACACTGTCTTTGCCTTTCTGGGAGTGAGAAGGGATGGTGTTGCTCCCAGGGGTGCTTGGCTGATGCCTGGCATCAGCCCTGGCATGCAAAGGGGAGGTGCTGGCTGCCACACTGCCAGGTGCTGCATGGAGGGTGCGCATGGTCCAACTCCCCACTGATGTAACTCCTGGGAGGCAGCCGGGAGTTGCCAGCGGGGAATTGGCCCACATCACTTGGAGCACTTGGGGAGCTGTGTGGAGAGGAGGTAATTGTTAAATGTGGGCTGAGATAGGCTGAGCCGGGAGGGCAGGAGGCCAGGGAGGTGGCAGACACCTCACCAGGGCTGGCTTGGTTTACACAAGCTGGGCTTTGTTCAGTATCTCCCTGGGGTTTCGTGGCTGGGAGGTACCACCCCACGCTGCTCTGATGACGGGGAGCCAGGTGGCTGCTTTGCGAAGCTTTGCAAAACCTTCCGCAGCAGCCGTGCCTCAGAGTGATGCAGTGGCAAAAGAAGTGGAGCACAGATGGGCTGCTTTGGATCTCTCTTTGACACCGGTGCCAAACTCGCTGTGAAACAGTAGCCTTGAAAACCCTTGGGAGAACAGCGTGGCGTGTGAGAAATATGGAAGGGGTGAAACCTCCCTATCTAAACTGTGGGGTGGTCACTACCACCTCGCTGTGTCCTGGGCAGCCTCTGTCTGGAAGCGAGGCTGAGGGCAGCAGCAGTGGGCTGGAGGCTGTAATCCCCCGTCTCAATCATGGTCTTGACTACCAGCAAAAGCATCACCTGGGACAGAAGTTTTGGTCCGTGTTGGCTTCAGACCCAGGGCACAGGGCTGCTGACAGCTAACAACAAGCCTCCAAGTGCATGTCCATGCCCACTAGACATGTCCTGATGGCTACCAGTGCTGGGATGCAAACCCTCCCTGCCAAGGGAAGACTTTGCTGCTTGCAATACTACCAGCCAAGAAAGGAAGACACATCACTGCCTTGGACCAACAGATCAGGTGTTTCTTGTGCCAAATCTCCATGGCACTGGGGTCTGTAAAGCACCTGGATTATGCACTAATGTGCAAGTTTCCCCGTGGGCAGCCTCAGCTCCCCAGTGTGTGCCCCAGCCAGGTCCCTGGGGTGCTGACGGTGCAGGGCTGGCTCCCGGCAGCCGTAGCCCTTTTCACCCTCACACGTCACCAAAGTGGAGCCTCTTGTCCTGCAGGTATAACCTGCCCTTGTCCTTGTCCCAGCACTGTCTCACATACGCTGTGCTCAACCACTGAGCCAGGCCCTGCGTTGCTCACTGCCAGCATTCTCCAGCCCATGCATCACCTGCAAACCTGGTCCGTGGTGATGCCACCTACCTGCTTGCTGTGCCTCAAACTGGCAAGTGTCTTCAGTTCTCACCAGCATGTCCCTGCCCGCATTGCCCTGCCTGCAGCCTCTCTGACTTTACTCTCCGAACTGTGCATCCCCAACATCACCCTGGCCCATCCCCACCACATGCCTTGCCACCGACCAGACACAGCGCATGTCTCTGTACTAAAATCCTGAAAAAAAAGGGCAAGGACCTGGCCAGCTCACACACTTGCCCCTGCCATGCAAGGCTGGGCTCAGGTTCACAGCAGCACATCTCCTCTCTCACCCTGGGTCCGTGCCCACCAGTACTCATCTGCTCCTCAGCTGTGCCCCACGCAGGGGAAGTCCCAGTGCAGGAGAGGTGCCCCTGGGCTCTTCTGTTGAGCAGGGTCCTGTGCCCAAAGCCAGCCTGAGCCAAGCTCCTTGCTTGGCTGCTGGGGAGCATGTCAACCCCTCTGAGCCCGCCTGCCCCAAGGCTTTGGTGGTTCACATGGAGTGGAGGAGAAGCTCGAAGGTCTGGCTCACGCTGTGCAATGGCCTCATGGCTTGCAAGACACATCTCACAGCATCTAGACACCTCCGCAAGTTGCTGCAGTGGACCTCTAGGGTCTCTGACCATCCCCACTTCTGCAGGCATGGCCCCTCGGCCTCTTCACTGCCTGCTGTTCACCCCTGCCTGGCCCTCAGAGCTGGTTGCTGAGCAGGATGGGCTGTTCTGCAGGTCTCCTGCCTGATGGTCCTTCCCAACACATCCAGCCCCTGCCTTTTGGGCTGGCTGCAGGGGGTGAGCAGGTCTCCTCAGTCTCCTCCAGCCCTGCAGTCCCATACTGAGTGCTTCCAATATGGGACAACCTCCTCACCAACACCACTGCAAAGCCCTCCATGAAAGTCATGACAGGGAGGGAGAGAAATACCTCCAAGGCTGGAAGTGCCTTGCACTTTCCAGAGCTAAACAGCACCTGGCAGAGTCCGGGCGAGGAGCCTGGGAGAGGCAGCTGCCTGCTCGCTTCCTCGGCCACAGCTCCGCAGCCGAGCTGGCTCCCCAGCACCTGCCGCCCCCTAGCCTGCGAGCCCCGGGGCAGCGTGCAAGGAGTGACAGGTGAGTTGGCAGCAGCCGGGCTCCGGCATCCCTCGGCGCTCCTTCAAAACCAAGCCCTTTGCACGCCGTGTTTCTGCCGTGACGAAGCGGCAGACATCAAGGAGAAGTAATTTGCTGGGATTCTTCTGGCCAGGTGTGTCCCGACGCCCACATGCCGCTCTCACCCATGCGGACGGGAGACACGTGCTCTGATGTTTCCCGACACCCGGCATCGCTGTCGGTTTGTGGTGGCTGGAAATACTGCTGGGGGGTTGGGTCGGCTTCTCTCCAAGACCTTGGAGTCCATGAGTGGGTATCATCTGCTCAGGGTTTGCCCTTCCCAGGACACAGGTCATGAGACATCAAACACGCAGGGTTTTTGCAAAGATTACCAAGGCAACTTTACTCCAGACGGGACAAAACCAGCTCCAAGAGGAACAGTGATGCTCTGCCCTCGCCTCTGTCCCACCGCTCTGGAGCATCCTTTGGCTTTGGGCAAGTCCTATCGTATACCCAAGCTGTTCTTTCTCTGAATCACTGAGTCTGCCTCCTGCTGTTGCTCTGGTAGCTGATAGCCCTTGTTGGCAGAGCCTGGAACAAACCCTCTGGTCTGCTTCCCAGGTTCCCCTGATCTTTGCAAATCCCTCTGAGCTTTTAATTCCTGGCTCTGAAGCTAAATCGCTTTGTCCCGTCTCTGGCATCTCATGGTCCATCTCACGGTAGAGCTGTGGGTGAGCTCTGAGCAGGGCTCAGGAGAGGATCCCAAGCTGGGCTGGTGGGGCAGCCTGGCTGCCCTGCATCATGGTCCCTTAGCTGGGCAATAGTTCCTGGAGGCTTGGTGGCTGTGTCCATTGCAGAGCTGGGCTGGTGAGCCAGACCCTGAGGACTGGGATGAGCCCGGCTGCTGCCGACTGCTGGGCAGTGACAGGGACAGAGGGCATGTCCCATTCCCAACACAAAGAGGCTCAGAGCCATGCCCCAACTGGAGGCTCTTCTACTCAGCTAAGGTCTCGGGGCCTTGGGCCAGGGCAGGGGCCTCTCCCGGGAGGGTTTTCCAAGGAAGGGACGCTGAGCCAAGCTCCTCAAACCAGGCTTCTCCCAGCGAGGCAGATGACAGCCTCCATCACGATGGGCTGGGAATCTCTACCAGCCAGTGTTACCGCAAGCTTCCCATGGCCCAGGAAAGCCACGAGGGGATGGCCAGCAAAGGCCACACATACCCCAGCGTGTGGAGAGGCTCTGGACCACTCAGCTGTAGCCTGGGCTTGGTGACAGCCAGGCTCAGCCCAAAGTGCTGTGTCGGCTGAATCCTAGCCAGGATGTCTCCTGCCCTTGCAGCAAGCGGAGAGGCTGAGAGCGACCCAGAGTCAGGGATCAGATGGCAAAGGCAGCATCCCACAAGCCCCCCGCTCCCTGCTCAGCTCCCATCACCCTTCCTGGGGCCAGCCTGGTCTGCAGAGGGGGGGCAGTGGGGCTGGGAACACCCTTTCTGTGGCTTCCCTCCTAATAAGGAGGGGATGATGCTATGTGCTCAAGCTGTTCCTAAGGGAGGAATGTCCTTTCTTCCCGTGCCATGTCGCGGCTGGGTAAGTACAGGCCTCCAGTTCAGCAGCCTCCACATGGCTTGCCATTGCAAAGTGTACCTTCCACATCTGGCCTAAATGCTCCACAGCTGCTGGGGCTGCCCCCTCCCTCTTCCCAGCACAGCTGGGCCAGGCAGTACCAAGATGGTGAGGCCAGAGGCACTGGAAGACCCTGGGATGCACCGTGAGGGGATGGTGCTTCACATCCCCCTGGGACAGGCTGGCACCAGGGATATTCCTGCAGCTGGACTGGGATCCCGTGGCTGGTTGTCGTTTGCCCTACACAGCTACAGTGCTCCTGCTTACATGGTTATAGTGCCCCTTGTGATAGAACTGCAGGCACCCCCACTGACACAGCCTTGGGGGAACCCCTTTTTAGTCTGACAGGGACCACTCTGACCTGGGAGTCTGACCACATGCAGGTAGGCACTCAGCTCCCCTGCCCAGTGCTAGCGAAGGGGTTCCAGTTTAACAGCCCACAGTATTGTGTGGACACGTCCCCTGTGCCTCCAGGCCTCAGGGCTGCCTTTTGAGCTTCGTCCCTGCTGCCCAGGGCTCAGAACTGCTGCTATGGTAAGTGCAGATGAAAATAAGCCGGAGGAGACAGCTTCCAGAATCCCCAGTGGGCAGGGAAACCTTGGAGGGCAGGCAGCGATCCCCAGTGCGCAGCTGGCTGGAGGGGTGAGCAGAGCAGCGTCGGGCTCACCCAGCCAGGCTGGAGACAGAGTCCTCCACTGGGAACTGGAGAGAGGACAGGGAGCTGGGCCGGGACTGGGGCCAAGATGCGAGAGTGAGGAAGGGCTGGGGTCACGCAGGCAGAGCCCCTCGCTGCTCAGCGGGCCCGTCTCGATGCGCTGCAGGACTGGTGCTCACCCAGTGCCCCTGCTGCCCGCCAGCCCCTGGGGCCCGGGTGCGCTCCAGGAGGTGCCCGGCTCTTCTGCAACACTCCAGGAGAGCCGAGAGTCCCGCCAGCCACTGCCTGGAGCTGAGTGGGTCCGAGGGGCCAGCACCCCGGGCTGGGGGCAGGGGGTGCGCAGCGCAGGGGGTGCACAGCGCAGCAGGATGCTCAGCTCAGGGGATTGCGCAGCGCAGGGGTTTGCGCAGGGTGCGCAGCGCAGGGGGCAGGAGTGTGCAGGCAGTGCCCTCTGCTGAGGAGCAGCGGTAGCTCAGCCGGGCCGGGAGAGCCCCTGTGGGCTGGGGGTGCCGGACCCCCGGCCTCTGGGCTCTTGTCCCCATGCCAAGAAGTTCCCGGCTGCTCCCGGGCTTCCCCTCTCCATAGCTTCCCTAGTTTCTCACTGAGCTGGATCCTTCTCTTTCTCCCGTCCCGTTATTTGCTTGGGGGTGTATGTGCAATTAGCCAACTAGTTTTTATTTCCCCCAGCCGCAGCCAACTAGATCCATAGGAATTAATCACCGGGAGCTGGGAGGCACTAAGGAGCCGGCTTGCAGCAGCCGGGCGCGGTGGGATAGCGGTGTGCCTTCCCAAGCCAGCCATGCTGAGAGGTGACCGAGCTGCCTCCAGCAGCCGTGCGCCCTTCCAGCCTGCCCCGGAGTTGTGGGGCACCTCTTCTCAGCCCTCATGCCCAACCGGCATGGCAGAGGATTGCAACAAGCCGGCGGGGTCTAGACAGATGTGGCACCCATGAGATGCTGAGACAGGGCACAAGGGCAGCAGGGCCGGATGCAGCTTCTCTCTGCAGCACCTCTGTTTGTTTGGGGGGCCGCAAGAAAATGCTTTGCTGCCTGGAGAGTCCCTGGTGAGGTTAGGGGTACGCTTAGCTGCCAGATGTGCTGGGGAGGACCTGCTCCCCTTCCCCATATGCTGTCTATTCCCTGGCTGCCTCTCTGCAAATGGGCCACTTAATTCAAAGCCTCCGGAGAAAAGGAGGGAGGGAATCTCTGGTTATATCTGCACTTGTAAAACAAACAGTCCCAGGGCATTCCCATGCACAGCAGCGGGACTGTCCCCATGGGAATTTTGAGCACTGCCCTCATGTGATTTTGGCTCGGGCCAGCCTGCACTGAGCCAGGCAATTTTTGCTCGCGGTTTAGGAGTTAGCCTGGGTCAGGGACAGTCCCAGCAGGATCTGGCACACAGGCTGCCCATTTGCAGGATGTGTTTCACAGCCTGGAGGTGGGCTGGTCCATGGCAGAGGTCCTCCAGGCCAGACAACAGCCCTGGGTTTGTTTAGCTCAGTGTAGGGCTGCAGAGTGTCCTTCCCAGAGAGCCCGGTGATGGGCACTTAGGGAATACAGCATCATTGACCCTGGCATGTCTGCTCCAGGCATGTGGAAGGGTCTCTGCGGAGAGGAGCTCCCAGGCAAAGGACAGCAGCGGGTGTGCAGTCAGGACTGGAACGAAGTTTAGGGCGAGTTTCAACGTCTGGGCTGTGGGACAGCACGCAGGGGAAAGGCTTGGGACAGACTCTGTGGGTAGAATGGGGTAGGAGTCCATCCATGCATGGCATAGGAGAGCTCCAGCCCACCTGTCCCCAGCCTGCCCGTGCCACACATCGACAGCAACGAGGCTTATTCACGTATTTGCTGAAATGCCAAAACGCATCACGGCCGCACAATCCTGGCTGTACTTGCACAGCCGTCAGGCCTGACGATGGGGGAAGGACACGGGCACACGCGTGTGCGCGCCCGTGCGTGCGTGCGAGCACGTGCCGGTGCCAGGCCAGCGCCTTTGGCGTGCCGCGTGCCTGTGTTTGCGCTGCGCTTGCCATGTGCGTTTCACGGCACGTGTGGGATCTGGCAGCGCGGCGCGGGTGCTTTGCGTGGGCCGGGGGTGCTTTGCTCAACACACGCCTTCATCTACGGCTGCGGTTTTGATGCAGAGAAAGAGCGGGCTTTTGATGTCTGTGTGCGTGTGCTCTGCGGGTATCTCACACACGCCGCGTGCAGCTTGCATGGATGTGTGTGTGTGTGCGTGTGTGCTTGTGTGTGTGTGTGTGCTTGTGTGTGTGTTTGTCTGTGTGTTTGTGTGTGTGAGTTTGTGTTTGTGTGTGTGTTTGCACATGCGTGTGTGTGTGCACGTGTGTGAAGTGTGAGCTCAGTGTTCCCAGCTGGCCGCCGCTCCAGCTGCTGGAATCCCTGCCTCCCAGGCCGTGTTATAGATGAATACACTTGAAAGCATTTTTTCCCCCTTAGCCACCAGATTTCACTAGGAGAAGAAAAGGAACCGGGCACTTTATCTTCATTAGCAGCTGGGAGCCTCTTGGGGCGGCTTTTGTCTGGGCGATGCTCCCTCCGCCCCTGCTCTTATCCCCTGTCCTCACTCATTAGCCTTTTCCAGAGGGGAAAGGGGATGGCTGGCAGGGTCCTGCAGCTCTGTTACATCCCTGTTCCTGCTGGTAACCGTGTCCCCGTCTGGGTGGGGGGCCTTTTCCAGCCCCACCCAGACAGCAGGGCTGGGATGGGAGGCGATATGTTCCTTCCTTATCTGCTCTGAGAGCCCCAAGAGCCGTGGTAGGCCCCAAGATGCCCCTTTGGCTGCAGGCTGCTGCCACCTCCGGGTTTGCTTCAGGTTCTGGAGGGGTTGGGGAGGTGCATGGAGGTGGTTCTATGGCCAAGGCCCCCTTGGGAGGGCTGGAGCTGGATGGGCTGAGGGCAGCCCTTCCCTTCTGGAGCTGCTCATCACCGGGAAGTGTTCATGCCCGTATCCATTAATACCCAGTAACCATGACAACTGCCGTGGAGCTGTCATCCTGTCCCCAGGCCAGCCAGCACAGGGGTCCTCACAGAGGGGAACAGAGGGGTCTCGGGGGTAGAAGCTCTCCTGGAATCGCTGCTACGTGCGGGGTGGCACACAGACTGTGCATTGCCTGCTGCGAGGCCTGGGGCAGCGTGGAGGGGCTACAGCACCGCTCCCCCCCTTGCCAGGGCACCCCCAGGCAGGGCCAGGGCTGCTGCTGCAGGGAACAGGGATACTGAGGCCATCTCTGCTGTGGGGAGGCCTTTGGGGGAAGATGGGTGCAGAGAGCGTCTCTGCTCCCCTCCTGCTAGCCCAGATGCAGGGGGTTCAGCGAGACAGCGAGGCGGGGGGGTCAGGGGCAGACTGCCTTAGGTAACATTCCTTCCCACTTAAAAGGAGCCATAAATCACTCACTCTTTATTAAAAGCTCTGCCCGACTGGGAGAGAAATGTCAGGAGCATAAATCAAGTCTCTTGCAAGGGTCCTGGCTTGCCGAGGACGGCTCCCTCCACCGTCCCCGGGTAGGGCACGGCACGGCCAAGCCCTTTGCATCCATCCCCAGGGCCAAGGGGCAGGGATGCAGGACAGGGGCCGGTGATGGGAGGGAGCCCCCCAAAACCTCCAAACCCAACCTCCCCGGGCACATCCTCCCCGTGGGGGCTGCTAAGGGAAAAAAGCAGGGCAGGTTCGGGGGCACGGGCTTTTTTGGCCTGGATCCTCCTCTTCTTCCAGCACCTGAGGGCTGCAGCAGAGCTGTGCAGCACCTGCCAGCCGGGTGGAGAGCACCCTCTCCTGGGGTCCCAGGGAAGGAGACGCCCTCCTCCCTCTGCCCCCCGGCGCTGAGGAGGGCTGGCCTCACCCAGACACTCACCCTCTGTGCTCAGGAACCGAAAGATCCCAGCTGAACTCAACCACCCCCCTTGCAAAGTCCCTGGTATCCTGCTGCCAGCAAGGATTTTGTGCTAAAAGACGGGGACTGGCCCCGTTTTGCTGTTCGTGCCTACCCCAGGAGCAGACAAGGGGGCTGCAGCAGGTGGGGAAACACCACTGCAGCACCCTGTCCCCAAACCCAAAGGCCGTGCGTGCCTCCTGCCTGCACAGAGTGCGGCCAGGCAAGGGGAGAGAGGTAGGAGAGAGCCTGAGTGGGAGAAGGACTCGCACACGCAGCGTTCAAGCGGCCGGCACCGAGGTAGCTGCCCTTGCCTCGCTGCCTCCTGTTTTTCCAGTTAGATGCGTGGCTTAATATAGCAGCACTTATGTTGTAAAACATCGCTCATAAAACACAGAGGGTGTGCTGTGTGGGAGCGTTCACAAGCCAATCCCCAGCTGCTTTTTGATGTTGGCTTGGAAATCGCAGTGTCCTGGCAACAGCTGCTCGCTGGGGTTTGTGTGCAGCTGGGCCAGACCTTCCCCGGGTGCAAGCCTGCGGAGAAGTCCAGGCTCCAGATGAGCTTTCAGGATTTCTACCCGCTTCAGGATCTCTGTTCAGAGCGGAGTGGATGGGAGCTACTGGTGGATGTTGGGGGACACGTGCGCAAACCGCTCGCAGATCTCAGCCCATGCCTGCTCCCCTGGGAGCCTTTCCTTTGTGAGGAATCGCAGGTACGACGAATCCCAGGACCCAGGGGATGGGCAGTGACCAGCGGCACCCAATGGCACTGACAGCACTGGCTGTGCGTACTGAGGATGCAACAAGTATTCTGCAGTGGGTCTGGTCCCCCCATGCTCAGCTCCAACCAGCTGCGTTGGTGGGAGAAATCACTGCCTTGGCCGCTCCCACCAGCACTGGCCTTTCTCAAATGAGTTCCCCGGAGGGGGAGCAGGCTGATAAAGAAAGTAGCTTGGACAAAATCAGGCCAGGCTCAGGCAGTTTGTGTGCAAACAGCCATCCCCACATGGGAAGCCTGAGCGCGAGCGGCCTCGTCCTGCACAGAGGGGAGGGCTGGTCTCTGTGGGGTATCACCAGCCTGAAGGAGACAGCCAAGGATAGGTCATCTTCCTATCTCAGCCCAGGCCTCAACTGGAGAGGGAATGGGCTGGGGAGGAAAGAAAGCAAGGGGATGAGGGGGAAGGAGCCAGGTTCTTTTTGCTTGGGAAACTGCCGGGACTCTTCCATCAAAGGAAAGGAAGCCCTAGGCACAGGGTTACAGGCTTTCATCAGCCGCCTGCTGCAAACCCCGGCCCCCGTGGGTCTGTTTATCCTGGCATGGGAGAGCCCATAAACCGCAGCCCTGAGCTGGCCTGCGGAGCACGGCTTTCCTCCCTGCCGCAGCCCCGGCAGCAGGGCTGGCACAGCTGCCAGGGGCAGCGAGGGGACCACCACCCGGTCTCAGCTGCCAGGCCCAGCCCGTGCATTGCCACTGCCTAGCTGAGCTGTGGGGAAGGCGTCCCCATCGTCTTGTCCCCAGAGCCTTCTGCTCTCATCAGCTCTCCAGAGCCGTGCTCAGTCCCCATGCAGCATCCCTGCGGCAGTTGAGTGTCATCAGGACACAGGGGTCTTGGGGTCCCGTCTCAGCTACTCCTAGAACCAAAAGCAGGTCCCAGCCCAAGGGCAAGGGGCCACAAGTGGTGCTGGGAGCTTGTCACCATGGCTGTCTGGCACCCCCAAAGGGTCTGTCCCGTTAAGTGTCTCTCCTAGCTGGGCTGACCCAAGGTGCCCTGTAGTTTCCCACGTTCCCTCCTGCCTGCCACCCGTCATATTTTGCATTTCTCCCTCTATCTTATCTCCCTGCCGGCTCACCCCTTTGCAGCTGGTCTCTTGTTTTCCCTCTGCCCTCTCTCTTGCTCCCCGGCCCCACCTGCTCCAGTTCCAGCCCAGCTCCCGTGCTGAAGGACCTCGAGGCAGGTCTCTGATAAGGGCCAGACCAAACAAGAACCTTTTGTGCCATCCTGAGCTCATCTGGAGGAGCTGGGTGAAGACCTGGCCTGGGAAGAGCAAGAGCGATACATGGAGGGACCGAGCGGTTCGTTGCCTCCACAAAGTGCCAGACAGACAGCACAATACTGCCTCAGTTTCCCCACTTCTCCAAAACTCCTTCCTCTGCCCCTGCTCACAACAGCATCCCTCCCTCAAGTAGAGGAGGGAGAAGGGCCAGTGCCAAGGGCTGAGCCGGGGAGGGAGGGCACATGTCCCGCTGAGAGATGCTGTCAGCGCTGAGCCCCGTGTGTACAGTGGACCTGGCAGCCAGCGAGTGCAGGGAATAAAATTCTCCCCCCTCCCGGCCTGCTGCCGGGTTAATATTCCCTCTAACGACAGACGGCTCCTTTTATCCTCTCTCTCGCTCCCACCAGTGATTTAATCTTGGAACAAGCCGTGATTATTTCCTGTACAGCTGCCTCCCTCGCTCCCACCGCAGACCAGGCCTGACAGCATCCCACCGGCTGGGAAGGAGACCCTTCCTCAGAGCCTCATGACTGAGGCCAGAGAGACCCTCCCCAGCTCCCTGCCTGCCA
>WEIS01073836.1:0-13987 GCA_013389965.1 Todus mexicanus | reverse complement strand
ACCACTGACAAGAGACTGGCTCCCGNCTAGACACCACTGACAAGAGACTGGCCTTCTCTTCCTGACATCCACTCTTCAGACAGCCCTAATATTCTATCTAGACAAAACGAGGCTGGAACTGCATGACCCAGAGAGCCTGTTTAAGGCCCAAGCTGCAGCTTCCACACCGTTTCCAGCCAAGCCCCACTTCCCGGCACCACCACGTCCCCACTTCACCTTCTCCAGCCCTCGCATGAGGTCTGGGGGAAGTCTGGGCCAACCAGGAGCCGCAGGAGCTCAGCAGCGGGGGCCTTGCAGGGTCAGGGGGGTTCTTGCCAGCACAGACCCTGGCTGCCAGGCTGTGCCAGCACAGCAAGGGAGGACACACAGCTCGGCTCCTGCAGCTGCTTGGCCCCGGTGCTGTGGAGCGGGGCAAAGGCCTCAACCCCCTCAACCCACCCACCCACCCTCCTGCTGCCGTCTTAGGAGCCCGGGGGGGTTCTGGGTGTCTGAGGGGGACTCTGGGTGTCCAGGGGGTGGCTCGGGCCTGCTCCCAGCCCTGGGGAGCCCCACAGGGGCTGCTGAGCACAGGGGATCCCTCACTCTGGCCTGGTCCAGGCAATGGCAGTGGAGGGATAGCCACATCCCCGTACTTTTCTTCTTGAGAATCCAGTTATCTCAGATTAGAGCAAACAATACTTCTATTTTAAACTCTTTATGTTCATCTCTGCTGCTACTGGAGACAAGCTTCCTCTAGAAATTTTGGTGTCAGTTGCTGCTCTGTATCACGATAATTAATTTTGCTTTAAGGATACAATATATGTAATATTTTTTCTTCTCCCTTTTACAAGGTTTCCACTCACTTTTAAAAGTAGGAATTCCCTCACTTAAGAGTGTGGCTTAAGAAAGAGGGAATTGGCACAGGTGAAGCTGGTAAGGGATGGCAGGTACACCTTAGAACAACAAAATGATAAACTGAAGTTTAAGAGTGCTCATATGAAGAGTCAGCTGATAAAACTAGAGCAGCCAAGTGAAAACATGACAGGGTGGGAGACCTAAGGAATTTTTGCTCGAGTCTGCTTAGCTGAGTAGTCATCTTCTCACAAAAGCAAAACTGCTTCAGAGGAAGATCCAAGAGATTCACACAAGTGGGAATCACCATCTTATTGCAGCTATTTTTTATATATACGTGTTTTTTTGAGAGCAGGGCACTCAAATTGGTATCAGAAAGTTCCACCTAAGACTGTCTTTCCACTGTGTGAAGCAACAACAGCTTTACCTCTACTGATTTATTTTTTTTAATGGCTACAGTCAATTCAATGGTGTAACTATGGAAGCAGCTTCTACAGTTGCTCTGACAGGCCACAGCGCCCAGATGGTGGTCTGTAGCTTCTTTCCTGTGAAGTGAAGCCATTGTGTTCAAATTAACTCCACCTTTGAAAATGTAGCTTTTTTATTTACCGTTACACAAGGTCTTACGAAATTCTGAAGAGGAATAATGAAAAATAATGACAGCTGGAAGGTTAAAACATACCCCCATTAACTGCTGACACATGGAAGAGCTGCACAACAACTGCTGCTACTCCTTTTTACCCGTTAACCCTTGTACTAAGACAAATAGGGACCCCAGTACCAGGAAGAACCTCATTTATCTGCCTTAGATTGTTGAACAAGATTAGCTGGCAAAAAGAATAGATATGGCTTCTCCTCAACTCAGCTCCTCTCTGCTGCAGGAGCTCCCTGAGCTTTCCTACCCTCTAGTTCATCAGGAAGGATGTGGTGGGGTTGAAAAAGTGAAGAGCCTTCGGTCTTGCTGACTGATCACCTGAGCTCAACACAGTAGCCAGCCAAAACCTGCTCTTGGTGGTATGAAAAACTCATGCTTAGAGCAGGCATTACCCAGCTTTCCTTCCCTTCCATAAGGTGCTGTCATCTTGGCAACTGTGAAGATACTGGTTTCAAGGCTTTGAAGGTGAAGAAGGTTTTGAGTAAGTGTTGAATGCAGATAATAAGGACAATAGTCAGGACTGAGGAATCACTGAGAACAGGAAAGCCAGAGGATGGTAGAGGAGAGGGCACAGCAGCAATAAAGAGGAGAACACGCCTCACATGAGACATTTTCCTAGAAACAACTGGAAGTACTGAACTGTAAAGCGGAGAAGCAGATGCTAAGAGTGAATGGGATAGTCCCATGTTAGTTACATGCACAAAACTGATAGCTATGCAACCTACTGTTGCTATTTTTTTTTCTTTTAGCCAAAGACAATATACTCCTTAAAGGCTTATGATTTTTGTATTTTGGACTTCAGATACACTACAGCAAGTTGCAAGGCCACCTAAGTGTGCAATGCTGATAATGATACGTAATCATTTGTTTTTGACTTTGGATACTGCTGAGAGAAATGTGCAAAGTCACTTCCCACAGTGGCAACAGCAGTAAACTGAGGTGAGGCTGCGGAGAAACCAGAAAAAAGCAGAGTTGCACATTAAGGGTTCAAAGGAGTAAGTAAATAAATACCAGACCAGTGAGAAAAAAGAATGAGAGACAGTAAAAAAAAAAGTTTCCAAAAGATGACTTTTCTTGAAGCTAGCCTAGGTTCACTATAAATCACTTCTTTCCTCATGGACTTTTACCTTTGTTCTTAAAAATTACATTTCCCTCAGAAAAAGAAAAGAGTAACACTTCTAAATAAATAATCAGGACTTGATGTACTGCCAAGGGCTTCTACTAAAGGCTAGGAAAATGATCAGTGTAATTAAAAATAAATTCTGAGTGTGTACATGTTTCTTTTTACGTTATAATGTTGTTTCTTTGTGCGTGCCTTTTCAGGATTTAAAAAAACTGACAAAGAGAGAGATAAATGGTAGGGCATTAAGCAGAGTAATCATAAAGTATTGCTAGACTGAACCGTTTTCTTGTTGTCCTAGCAATTATTACATGACTAGTTGCTATTTCACAACTCCAGTGGGGGCAGAGGTGCTACTGAAGCTGCCCCTCCACAGCCAGGAGCACTTGAGCAGACCCTTCGAAATCATCTTGGGGAAAAAGGATAGTCTGCCACCATTAACTGCATCAATTTTACTAAGTCCTTCTTGGAAGCAAGCAAACGGCAATGTGATTCCTGTATCTGGTCTAGCCTCAAAGCAAAATCTAAGGCTGTCAAGTTCTTGTAATAAGCAGATGAAAATCAAATCATTAATCCCATTGTCAGCCAGCTGCCACACATTTACTGAATATAATCAGCCCACTAAAAAGGAAGGCTCTGTGCTTTGTGCCTGTAAATACAAAAATACACACTCTGAAATGGAGTTTGAAAGAGATTCGAACTTCTTTTGCACTATCGCCCAAGTTCGCTCTGATTTACTCCCCTCAATTTACTAAGGTGGGAATATTAGGTTAATGAAGATCATACTTTCAAACGCAGCTTCTGAAATTATTTAGAAATGCAAGCAAAGAAACCTGTAGACGCAATCTGAGATGCCTTGTGAACTTTCACATGCAAGTCAAAGCAAATTTGGAAAGTTTCAAGGTAAACTTTCATTCTCCTAAAATTACTAAATACATTAAGTCACTCGTGGAGCAGCTAAAAAAAATAAAAACAGAACAGGTTGGACTAATCATGAATTCCCGACCTTAATTCTTTGTTCTTTAGCTTCTGTGCTTCTAAGACCTTTAGAAGATGACTGCGCTGATCAGCCCTGATAAAAATCTGTGGTATGGTACCGGTTATAAATTCATGCTGGTAGAGGAGAGAGCAGTAATTTATCTCTTAAAACCAACTTTAAATTGCACTGTCTGTCCTCCCCATGAGCCTATGCTTCCCACGTTTGTACAATAGCTTTACTGTTTTCTTCCAGAAAATCTGTATAAAGCTGCAACATTTGGTTTAAGTGGGTCCTAATCCTTCCTGACAGAACAAAGTCCACACTGGAGGTAAGAGGCCTGCAAAATATCATCATTAAAAATTGCTTTTGCTTTGGACATGTCCGCGCTCTTCCAAAGAGCATAAATTTCTGCATATTGGAATCATAACTTAAAAGTGGTCACACTGATTTTCATTTCTTTTAACTCGGAGAAACAAAATAACTGTCAAGCCAAATACTTATATGACAAGTTTTAGCACAAAACACGTTTCACAGCCAAGACATAAACCTCTGAAAAATGGTGTCTAATGGAAGCAGTGACAGTTCATTCACTTTATGAAAGTGCTAGAAGGTGCTGTAGAAAGTGTTATAACAAACACAAAGCAGATGAAAGTAACTTCCACAAGGTCTGTTTAAATTGGGCACCACCAGTGCATGGTTTTGTTTATGTTTTAGCATACTGGCATTCTAGAGAGCTCGGTCAGTTAAGGCAAGTCTGTTAATAGCATTAAAAAGCCGATGTTATCCATGAGCTGTGTTTTTAGCACACACTGTAGCATTTCTTGTTCTTTTTAACATAACGCTAAGTCATTAGCAAACATGACAAAACAAATACCAAATCAAATAATAGGAGAGTGCTCCTCGTGCACATCTGCTTGCCAAAAATATTTGTTTCTACATAAACTACACTACAATAGTAAAGTTACAATTATTTTCTCACAATAGCGTCTCAGATGTGAAAAAAAGTGCTAAAACTCGGATTGCTAAACAGGCCGAGTTTTTTCACAATCTTAAAGCATTGTTGACTTTGTTGCGCAAACAATACAGCTCACACTCATTAGCTCTAAATCAAATTAGCAGGAGCTTCCGGGTGCTCAGTGCTTCTAAAAACGTGATAGTACCTACAAATTTCAGCTCAGACATTAGATATGGTCTGAGCCCAGCTTTCCACTCCTTGCAGATACGAATGGACTGTCAGAAAGCTATGCGCCATGTTGGAACCTCTCTAATCTCCGAATCAACGCAAATTTCACAGAGCTCAACAAACTGTCAGATTTAACGTTTAGGGTCAAATTTATTAGCTACGGCATCGTTTCCCGTATTCTGCTTCGCATGCTTGTTCGGCTACCCTTGTTTGTCATAAAAAGTACACCGTTCCCTCTCTTCCCCAAATAAGGACCTTAACTGGGAATCCTATCTGACTTGAGGGAAGCTTTCCAGGGACTTCATTGAGCTTCAGACCAGACCTTTTGTGAGCAACTCAACTGCTGCTCACTTGTTAATAAAAATATATTTGACGTATGCGTGTTAGCAGCTAGAGAAACATTAAGTACTACCCTTGTCTCCCTGAGGACTAAGCTCCATCACCATTTACTGCTGATGCTTCTAGCATATTTCCTGGTATCACTGCGAATATGCTACCAATTTTTGTAAGATAAGAAATCGGATCTCTCCAACACTGTACCTGTGAGGTAGGTGTTATGTGAGGAATTGATGAAATAGTGTGACAGTGGTTGAGACATATCTTCATTTAAATCCAGTTTCTCAGGTGGAACGACGCCGTTTTCTTCTCCGCTCAGGTATCGCATAAATCCATCCACTGATATCTGTCCTGAGAGAAACACAGATCCAGGGAAAGCACTGATTAATTTCAGGCACCGACTTCGCAACATACAGATTTTATATTCCATATACACTTCACACAAAGTTTGTGTGAAAGACCATATAATCTCAGACTGGCTTCCGTTTAGTTATTAATATATTCTGTTGTTACTATTCTCTCATTTTCGGCCATAGAAGCTGCAGGTAACACACACCTTTTACCTGTACCGAAGATAAATCATTTCATAATCAGTGTCTACAGATAATCAAGGGCACAGGGGAATCAGTTACAGTGTCATAACAGAGAAAATAAATCGAAGCCTATCAAGGAAAGGAGTCTTCTGGGGACAAAAGAAAGCAGGTTTTCCAGAGGAAACCAAACAGAGAGACATCAAAAGAAAGGGGTTAACTTTGACCTCTTTCAAATATGATTCAATGTGTGTAATATGAACACAACCAAAACGCAAAGCAAGGCAAAGCAAACGAACCACCTTTCAAATGGGAGCTAAGCTTTGCTCTGTAATTTTTCTATTTGTCTTCCAATTCATCTCTCACCGGAGTGCCAGCATAAATGATCATTTTATACACTGCTGGCAAATTAGAAAGCTGAGTCCTATCTTCAGGTTAAATATCACCATTGATCTTGGTGTAGCTGTGCTTATTAATCAAGATGAATTTCTCGGTCAAGCCTTCTGCATAAAGTTGATTTTAGGGTGTTGATTTGTACATTTTGATTAAAAAACCCAACAACCTAGTAATCTATTTTTGAAGATTAATGCTTAACTGAACAGATTTGACACATTTTTCTTTGCCTGGTATTTTTGTAATCTTGTCTAGATTTCATCTATACTCAACCACATAGCTTTAGTTAACACAGTTACAGCCTATAGGAAAACGGATCTTCTGCATCTCTGAAGAACTCTGAAGCAGCTATATGCCTGATGACTCCCAACAATGTCTTACCTCTTTTCCCCAACCTAAAATATGCTGCATAGTATCTCTATCAAAAAAACCCTTAGCTGACTGACTCTGGCATTGAAAAATCAAAGACTTTAGTTCTACTCCTAATTCTGCTACTCTCTCCTTTTAGGGTCAATCTCTTTTTATCCTGAAACAAATACATTTACACATATTTTTCTAGCATATGAAAAAGTAATGGGTAACCCTGCGTCATTTTTGTAAAGTCTGTAACCACATGATACAAATAGAGCAGGTAAAGCCTTTACATGTGGTTGGACCAGAGGAATTGGCTCTTGATCAGAGAGGAAAAGATACAACACTCTGAAGTTCAGATGCCTCATTTTCCTAATCAACCCAAGACGGTGACACTAAATGAAACTTTTTATATGACAAGAAATGTATGGACAACACAGAGCAATACAATTATCATTCATTCTTATGACAACAGCTCTAAGATGGTTGGAAGGAAAAACATTGAGTCCATCCACTATTTTAAGACTGTAATCTGAGCGCAATCTCACCAGGCTCTACTGCTGCTTTGTTACAGAATAATGAATCCTCCACAGAGAGAGGTTGACGTACTTCCCTTTGCACAAGAAAAAACAGAAGATGGAGAAAATCAGGAAGAAAAATACCAGTGAGGTTTTTCACGAAACTAAAGATTTATGAGTAACCTATCTGCAGTGTGAATCTACCAGAGAGACGTTATGAATGGCTCATCGTCAGTATCTCTGCTTTGTTTCGAATGTGCTCCTTTCAGCCAGATGAGGAGGTTGAAAGTTGCTTTGTCATTTCTGCTTCAGGTTAAAATGAAAGGTAATAGTTTTCATACACACAACTCCTCAAAAAAAAAACATGGCAATGATCACTGTGTTGGGAAAGGAAGGCTTCCATTTTGTTATAGAGATGCTCAGGTTGATTCATGTAGATACTGTAGTCAAGTATCTCAAAGAGATCTCTGTGTTTAACCCTCAGAGAATACCTGCAAAACAGGGTCCTTGCAGTCGTTTTTTTTTCTTTTTTCAGGTGGAGACCTGAAGCTGAGGATAAATTGTCTGGACAATACCCCTTGGGAAACCTGTGGGTTAATCTGGGAGTTGAACTGTACAATCTCTTGGAAGCCTGCTTGGGTGAACTTGGAACATCTTTGGCATAAAAGGCAGCAAAGCCAAGGCCTGCCTTTCCTCCCTTCTCTCTGTTTTGTGGTTCATTCTGCTTCTTTGCTCCCTTCCACACTGAAGACAGACAAGGTCTCCAGAGTAGTCCTGTGCGTATCGCTGCTGGTATTAACATAAATCACAGCAAGTATTATTCACATGTATAATTACATAGTTTCTGAGTTACACAGTTATCTGAGCTTATGGCTGTAGAACGTTATTTTCCCCATCTTAATTAAGCAGTCAGCATTTCAGAAAGTAAAGCAATTTGCAAGTTCAATTACTGACGATATTGCACCAGTGAGAGTTTGACTGTGGAACAGAGATGGCAGATGTCAAAGGGACTTTGTATCCTGGATATTAAAGACTAGATTGTTTCTGACCAACATCAATGATATTCTGAGGCCAACCGCAGTGAGGATGATCCTCAGTGGACAGTCATCCAAAATGAAATGGCCCCAATTTATTGGTAAGGTTTGTTCTCTATTTTCTTATGCATATTACATACTCACTGTAGACACTGTCAAGAAAAAATAATTTGCGATCAGTTCTTTCCATTAGAGCCGTCACCTTTTATCTTCAGATATATATTAAGAGGATTTAATGATATAATTAGATTTAAAAAATGAGATGGAAAAGAAACACACCATGCAAAAAACCAGGGACAAGACAGATTCATTTGTTTGTTCATTTTTTTGGCTCCCACACAATTGACTTAAAATCACCTGGACCCTAGGTCTTTGATGAGACTCTCAAAGTAACTGGTGTGCTTTATTTAGTTAAAATTGTGCAGTTAACTGGCTTGTCTTTTTCACTCACCATTGCTGTGTCAAATTCGATCTGATGTCACTTATTAGGACTGAGGCAGACCCAAAGCTCATGAGTGGTTGTTGGAATGCTGCCATCAACTTCAGTAATGTTTAGTTCAAGACCTGACTAAATAATATTAAGTGCAATGCAAAGAAAGAGGAGCCTCCAGCTGAATCTCTTTCAGGTCTGTTGGCGAAGCCAGATCGAGCAGAGCAAACACAGACAGAACCATGACAGAAGCTCTGTCAACAGCTACACAACTCACTGAAGACACTTTTCTCTGTGGGGTTGGGAGTTTACCTCAAATATCTCTTCTCTAATTTATCTAATTAATTAGAATTTCCCTATGGGGTCACTCAGTGGTGCTTTACTGCAACACTTAAACAGCGCAAACATAAAAGCCTCTCCTTTCTTCTGTGGTGTCAGGCCTATTTAAAGGTCCAACACTTCACTCTTCCCCACAATGCTGCTGGAGCACCTTCTGCTGAGCAGGGAAATGTCCACCCCACAGTCTGCAGCTCCCCCTCCTCCTCTTCCTCCCGTCAAGGCTCACATGGCTGCTCCTCACACATCTCCCCTGACATTCTTCCTGTCACCCCTCATTGCTGGGCCGCTCCTCGCACTTTTCCCCTCACATTTTTCCCCTCACATTTTTCCCTTTTCGGTCTTTCTTAAGCTCACTCCCCCAAAGTGTGAGGCTGTGCCCTGTGGTGGGGCTGCTGGAGCCTGCCAAAACTGGCTGCAAGGAGGTCCAGCCTCCCCTCAGCGAGGCTGCACAGCCCCTGCTGCCAGCGCCTGGGCATCGTCAACCAACTCAACCCGAAAGCAAAAATTAAGGATATTCTAATCAATTGTTCCATTTTAACTCAATGCAAATCCGCTTCTGCTGACAGGACGAGTGCTGCCTCAGCACATTGTGCCGAAAGGGAACTACATAATTTGTCACAGCTGGATGACTTGCAAAGTTTGTCAGAACCACCCGGCTCCTGCACAGAACAGAAGATGCTCATATGCTGCATTGGATCATTAACACGGGGAACTTTTGTCTTCTCTGGACTGAAGAAACTTGTGATGAATCTCAGCTGCATGATATTTGATTGTGAAAGCACACAAAAGACTGGCTAAAATTTTGTGCAAGCCAAAAATGTAACAGATCCATTTTAATGTTTTTATCATGCAGTGGAACAGGCCTGTAAAATCAAAGAGCAAGTATGGAGGAGAAATATGAAAGCATCTAATGAATTCTTAATCACAGACATTCCCAACACCTCGACATTATAAATATGTAGCTCAACATTTGTCTATGAATTATATAAAGTTTTACACAATTCTAAAAACATATCCGAATTAAAAACTCAGAAGAACTAGAGGCAATGGGAAATCTGGCAACGTTTTCACATGCTTTTCTTCATACTTAAACTTCTACATGCATTTCCAAAATCAGTTCTCCAAATGGGAAGGAATCTTCTAAAAGAAAAGGACCTTGACTCCTCCACATCTTCTGAACATTTTTCCCATTACCTTCCATTATACCCATTACCTACCCTTACCTTATGTGGCAAAGTACCCTCGCAGTCAGGACTGCCGTTTGCCCACACAAACTCTTACTCACATTGAGAAGTTCCTGCACCATCGTTTCACAAGACAAATCTAGTCCAAACTCATACAGACCTCTTCAAATTAGTTTCTGGCTTTATCTGTGTGCTCATTTTCTGTGTTGTGGATTTAAGCTCTGCTTGCTCTATAGGTGCACGTGCCAACAGTTGTTTTGCAATGTGCCCACAATCCCTTTCCCCCCTTCATTTGTAATTTGGAAGCTCAGCTTCCTCTGCCAATTGCTTGGCAGGGAGTTTGCCAGTGATTGTCCCACCTGCTGCCTCCAAGCCTCATCCTTTAGCGCAGAAAGGAAGACGAAGCTCAAACAGAGGACTCCAAATATGTCCCCAGCTTTCAGCGTTTCACCTGCAGCAAAGTGTGAAGCAGCCATAAGCAGGAGGTTCCACAGGGCACCTCAAACGGCTGCTCCATACAACCTGCTTGGTGGTGGAATTCATGCAGAGATCAAAGAACCACCATCAGGTTGACAGTCAAGTGAAGTCAACAAAATCTGTTATTTTTTCACTAAAATTTGCTAGGAAGGAGCAATAATTTCCTACTAGAATCACTATATATTTAAAAGGGATGCTGAGAGACTCTACTGAATTTCCCAGGCTGTGATCAGTTTCATTATATGAAACATGGGGAGTGTTTGTGCAGTAGCTTGCTCTTTTTCTGCACCCCTAGCTCCACCTGATTGCTCTAAAACAGTTACAAGGGAGAAAAAAAAAGAGCAGAAATGAAGTTGCAAGCTCTGAGCATTTCACAATATTTCCTCATTAGGTACAGTTACATGATCCCATACCTTTCAAGATCTGGATCAAAGACATAAACGTTCCTGGACTGCAGTTGAAAGTAAAGCATGTAAAAATGTAACTGTTACTTTGCCCGTAAGAAGCAGGGCTCGGGTCAACATTTGTCAGCTCTAACAGACAACAGAAGTCACTTCTGTCACCCCAAATTCTTTTTTCTTGGAAGCTGGCTTCAGGCAGGTGCCACGCTACTGGCAAAGGACCTACTGAAAATGCACAAATTCTATAGGGGTAATGAAGTGAGTCCTGTCTTCTACAGTTCTTAGATATTGTCAATATTCATCAATCAAAATGTTTTCTTCTGCAGCTTGAGAGATCTGGAATCTCTCCACTTCTTGGAGATGATGTTCACAAATTTGCCATGAAACAGGAATTTCAGCCAGTCAGCTGAACTGCTTTTAGCACAACAATCCTCCTACTGCTGCTTAATGAGACATAGGTAACTCGACAAGTTCCTTCTTTTCCAACCCCTCTGGCGCACCGGCATGACCGATGAATTGTTCTGGTTGTGGAAACGGTCGTTTGTCCCCGGGAGCTTGCCAGCTCATCAACTTGAGGATGTAAACAAACCCCTACTCACTCAACACCCGCAGCACCATGCCAAGCATAAGATAAGAGACGCGAGGGTTCAAAGTAGGGCTGAGCTTCCAAAAGAGGTTTCTTCTGCAGAGGCCCAGGATAAAGGTCAAAACCTCAGCACTGTAGTAGCCTGGACGAAATATAAAAGTAAAGCCAATCCTGCAAACTTGTCAGCTCAAATGCTTCATCTAAACTTCATCCCCCTTATTCCAGCAGGTAAACACAGCTACTTGATTTTCCCCAAGGTCTGCCCAGCATGGCTCTAGAAGCCTCTCAGTCCTTTGGGCAAAGTCTTGGGACAGAGCAGGTCAGAAAACGAGAGGTACAACTGACAGCAGAGAACATCACTTAGATGCACGCTTTTCTTTGCACTTCAGTCTTGCGACTTTAACATCAGCCTTTGCTTGTCCCGTAAAACTTGTGGATGTTTTGTCTGACAATTAAAATGTGCTTGTAAGCACTCAACAGGTTTTGCTGCATGGATCATAAACATTTCATTCTATATATTTGCAGACTTAATAGAGCCTTCCATTTGTTTACGCCCATGCTGTTATCCACTGAATTCTAACGTAATGAGAAGGCACAATTGTGCCAAGAGATGTTATTAAAGTAAAAAGAAAACAAACAAACAATAAAGGAAAAGAGACAATTAACTGGCACCTCGCATTTCCTAGCCAGAAACAGAGAGTTTCATTAGTATTCTGCCTGACAGCAAGATCAGGTGCATTCCAACGCAATCTGTACCACATTCACTGTAATCCTGTACAACCGAGCAGTCCTCTCACCGCCAGCTAAAGCAGATATTTTATAATCCTGTGAGAGATCTGCACAACACGTCCCATTGGGAATTCTCTTCCGCAAACCAGCGCTGCAATTTACAGCTCATTAGGTATTAACATTTTCATGCACGGTGTAGAGTAGGATGCATGTACCCCTGGTGGGTCTCTTGACACGGGGCACACATTAGCTACTCTATGCTTTCTAGCTTTGTGAGCCAGTAGAGAATTCACAAGGATAGATTTACATAAAATTCACACTGTGTAGGGCACGATGTGTCAGGGCCACTCTGATAACACTTGCAGCATTTGCATCCAAGTGATGTTGAAGGGATGCTAAAATCTGTTTGGATTTCTAGACATGGATGCTATGACTATATTGCTGTAGTATAACTGGACTTTCTGTCTGTCTTCTGTTCTGTAAACTAGGGCAGGACAAGACTGCACCGTCCAAGCAAGATCTTCTTAATAGCAATGTCATCACAAGGAGAGAATATGGTACAAGGCCAGCACAGCCTGAAAATGCCACAACCCTACAATTGCATTGCTAGACTTCACCCCAGGAACTCCAGTGCTGCCCTGTTTTAGAAAAAAAACGCTGGGGACAGAAGAGACTTTCAGATCTCAGGTCAAGATCTGCAGATACTTCAAAATATCTACCAACCATCATTTACACACCACAAGCAGAAGCTGTCAGTAACTCCTCAATTTTGGCAACTTTCTCAATGATGAGCAAAGGGAAAAATTCATACTAGTCCAACTGTTTTACCAAAATTAATAAGTAGGTATAGGAAGGCCAGTACATCTGAATATTAGTGATGCATTTAGCAGAGTTTTTAAACTCAATGTTTTTCTTATTGGAAAAACTAATCTGCAGTAAGCACTGACAAATAAACTGAAGTCAGACTAGAAGATCAGGGTTTCTTTGAATTTGAAAGCTGAATTGTATGAAAGGAGTCCAGAAGCTGCCACAGTGATCTGGTTTCATAGAGTCTTTAATAATCTGAAACTTTAAAGAACAGACAGCTGTTATGAATCAGGTAACTGTGACAGAAGTCAAATGGGAACGCAGAAATAATAATTCAAGCTAGGTAGCGAACCATCGAAGCAAAGAAAAATCCGAAATACATAACTGAATTGGGTAGAAGATGCCTAGAAATCCATCATCCTGAAAAGCAGACAAGGTGCAGAGAACAGCAATGCACAGGTCTGTATCTGCATCAAGAAAGGGGGTAATTGATTGGCAGAATATTTTATGATCAAGTCATTGATGAAAGAGGTAAACACGCATGGAATCAAATATATCAACATATGTATCCATAAATAAATATAACCAGACAGGCAATCCTACAAATTTAATGGACACAAGTTAAGCTTAAGTTTTCACTGTTGACAACATCAAGGATCTTAATGGGAGTACTGATCCTGCACCCAGTAGTTTTTGACTATTTAGTATCGGAAATGTGTCTGTATATAGAACATTATCAGCAGAGTGTTATGACTAACAACATATGCCACAATATATACCAAAACAAGAAAGATCAAACGTGCAGTGGCAATAATGGTTAACAAGTCGTTTAGGAGTAAATGCTAAGGATGAGGAAGAACAGTTACAGTGGTCAAAGGCAGAACCAGGTAATGAGATCAGAGTAAGCAATAGAAAACTTGGGGCAAGTGCCTGAAAAAGCTTGGCACTGCGACAACTAATTGTGCTAGGAAATAGTCTTGCAGTGGATTTATTGGTTGTCTCACTGCTTAAATCCATGAACATCGAACCAGCAGATTATCCTGTTGTGTTCAGATCTCATTTCAGATTTCTAAACCTGAAGGAAAGCATAATGGATCCAATTCT
>WEIS01073833.1:0-10864 GCA_013389965.1 Todus mexicanus | reverse complement strand
TAATTTCTGCCTTCTCCCAATTATTTTTAAAGAATAATTTTAGCAGCATGAGCTAATACAAGTTTCTTTAGCAAGTGCTTGTTCTGCCAGACAGGAGAGTGTTCTTCAGGCTGCATACTTTGCTTTTCTGTACTTCTTAATTATGACTTTATTTTTCAGAATAAATTAGACTGTATTAAACGAGCACCGGAGGCTGAAGTTCTTGGTTTCCAGGTTGGAAAGAACACGGCCAGTGAAGGTCTTTTCATTTCGTTCCACTTTTGAACCTCAGTGAACATTTTGGATGGCAAGTCCAGGGTCTTGAACAGTAACGGGATGCCAAGGGCTTGGTTTTTGTGCTGCTGTACTGGACTGAGAGGGTTCTTCTCCATGAAGCTTGCGAGTTGGTGTCGCAAGAGCCTGGCAGGTTCACCTGCAGTTACGTTGTGTGTTGCTCGTTAATGAGAGGTAGGATAATGAAAGATGTGTGTCTGTTGGCTACAGAGGATGGATGACACTAGATTTTCGAGATGTGGTTTCAACTTCTGTTTGTACTGCCCAGGCTATGTGCCTCCAGGTAAGTCCCCTAAGAGGCTCTGCTCAAAATCCTGGTGTTGAAAGCCATTACAGATGATGGCACCTTGGTCAGATGGTGTGTGGCTGTTGGACCCTTCAGCTGTTGCCTTGTCTTTGAAAGATGGCCCTCTTAAATCTGGTCTGGATTAAGTCTCTATGTCTGCATGCCTTCTATCTACTTTAAGTTGTCTCTTTTTGAAGTAGGTATTTCTAGTTTACATGTTTGTGTTGAGGAGGGAATCCCTAAATCTTTGGGTTATCAGTTTTCAGCTGGGAGAGGAAGGGCAGATGAGCTTCTGTAGATTAGCCCATATCACCTGATAGTTTAAAGCATGAGAGCTCCAGCTTTCCATGACGGCAGAAAGTGGCAGGCAAATGAAGGTGTGGTGTTTAAGGCTCCTGAAAGCAAATTAGCTTATTTCTCCTTGTAAAGCAAGTTCCTTGGAAGAGGATGTGACCTTTCTTCCTCAATCCAAGTCTGCTGTAAGATACATGCGTCTTATAAAAATCTTGACCTGAAAAAGATACTTGAACTGACTGACCAGTTTCTGGCTGTCCAGTCTGGACTGGTAGAGGTGTATGTCTGGGCTGGTCAGGAAGCCATTGCCTTCAAACCAGGGGAGGCCTTCTAGGAGAAGCAAATATGGTAGGTGTGCCTTTTATTCGTTTTCCTATTTTTATTTTGTTCCTCGAGTGACTGAAGCAGCAAATATTTTGGCTCAAAACTGGTGATGTACTTGAACACTTGATTTAGAAAGAGCTTCTTGACACCGATTCTGCGGGCTGGTTACACTCAATAGCGTGGTGTGGTCAACAGAAAGAAAATAGGACCGAGGCTGATTATTCTGATGTGAACAAATAACAGCTTCTCCTTTTCATCACCTGCTCCCACAGTTTTCTAACTCTGGCTTTCTTTTGCGCTATTATGTCAGTTATTTGTACTGCTTGACGGAGTTTTTGCCTATTTAAGAAATAGCGACTTGGAGGAACTTTTGCATGATAAAAATGACCTTTATTTGGAGACTATTTTCAGACCTTTTCCTAACGTTGGTACTTGAAGTTTAGTTTTATCTGTTGACTTGCTCCATTTGAACGTGTGACTGCCCCAAATTAAGGAAGCGCCGGACCCCTCTAGTCTCTGCATGGTTCAGTGCAGAAATCTGGGGAATAGGGTAGCAGCCAAACACGAAACGGGTGGGGTCAGCTAAACTGTGGTCACTTACTCGCAAAGTGGTGACGTAGACACTTAAGCTATTTCTGAATTAGTTAGAAAGGAGCGGTCACATTTTTGAGGTATGATTTACTACGTCAGTTCAGCACTTCTGAACCCTGGCTCACTCAGGGAGGATACAGGCCATGGTGGGGGCAAGGGGGAAGAGAGGACTTGTGAGAAATTGCAGCGTGATGGCTGCTGATAATTCTCTTTCCAGCTGACCCAGTGTTTGAGATGATAAGAGGAATGTTTCATTAGGTTCCACGTGGACTGGTAGCTCTAGACGAGCGTCTTTGTTTTGGTGGGACCCGCTGAGAAGCTTGTTCAAGCTAGCACACACGCCTTCCAGGAGGGTTGTGTTTGGCTGTGCTGACATATGTGAAGGTGACAGCTCCTGTTGTGTTCAACACTCTATTCCAGCGCTACTTCAGATCTCTGTGCTCTGCCAAAGAGCTGGTTTTGTCCTGCATCTGTCCCGTTGGATGGAGCCTTCTGTGGCCCGGAATTCGTTACTGGCTTCTTCGTTCCACAGTGACCTACTTTGATTAGGCAACGAGTCTTTATCTGAAAAAGCAGCAAGTTGTTCCTTTGCCAGTCCTCCAGTTGGAAACAGTTTCGGAACTGGACTTCTCAGAATGCGACTGTTGGTACCAGTTTAATCTTGTTCGTAGCTGGTTTATATCGCTTGGTGCGATGCCAGGCTTGTTCTCTCCTGAGTGTTTGTTTCTCTGCTGTATTTATAGACAGCAACAGTCATCCCCATCAACCTCCATTTTTGTGAGATTAAAATGCCAAACTTTTCTTTATCTTCCCACTATAAAGTGGACTCTTGTCACCTCAGTTTTGGCTCCCTGTTCTTGAGCAAAGGTGCCCAGGCAGGAGCCCTTGTCCACAAGGTCTTACACAGATGTCCTGTACTGTGGATTCTGGTCCTTCTCTGTCCTCTCTAGTATTACCTGGTCTAAAACGGCCTGAGGCTCCTGCTTTTACAGTTGTGCTGGCCACTTATGCCATTAGAAGTAGTGACTCATGCCCTTGGGCTCTTCTCTGTCCCATTGAGTTGAAATTCATCATAGAAATAGTGATGATGGACCATATCCTGTTGTGCTTTGAAAGATCCTAATGGAGCTGTGGCAGCTCACCAGAAGGATGAGCTGTTTCTCCTGAGCTATGTTCTGAAACAGTACAGGCCAAATCCAGCAGTTAGGAGTCAAGGGCTATTTAATCAATGAGTTCTTCCCCCAAAGTGTCAATGGATCCATGTCTGAAGCCTTAGCAGAGACATTAGGTACAGATGTTACAGGTTACTGGAGAGGAGACTGAAGAGCTTATATTGGAAGAAAACAAGTGGGAATGTGAAGAGAGATCCAGGAAAGCTGGTGAGGAATTGAGATGTGCAGTCTGCTAATAAGCTTAAATGGGAGGAAAAGCAACATCATTCTGATGAAGGGTGAACTCCAGGGAGTGCCTCACGGCCATGGTAAAGGCTGGGAAAAGTCGCAGCGTGGTTTGGGATTTGAAGTTGTTGAAATCTTTGATTCCTTGAAAATGCCCAAACAGTGCTGGAAAGAAGGGTTAACGGGGGCGGGAGGGGGGCAGGACCAGGGGAGGGCATGGGGAGAGCCCAGATACTTGCTGGGTCTCCTGGTGTTCCTGAAGCTGTTCCATGCACCCTGTTTACTGGGGCTGAGGCCAGCCTTTCACCCTTTGCCTCTTTACCCTTTTTTATCCCTAACTCCTTACAGTGCCAGCAGCCAGGGGAAGCAGGGGACAAAGCTCCATCTAGTGTGGAAAGGGAGAGCTCTGGGAGCTAGCAAGACAAGAAGAAATCCTGCAGAAGATGGTTTTCCCTAGCCCAGGCATAGGGTTTGTGGAGGTTTTGGGTGGGGCTTTTTGATAACTTGTAAATAAAATTGCAAATGCTTTGACTGTGCAAGTGTTAATCGAGGAATTTTGGCATCCTGACAGCCGATGATCATTTTCTGTTTGCTGGTGTGTGTAGAGGTTAACACTGCCTTTAATACAGCTTTAAATAGTTTATAATGTCAATTCTAGGCAAAGCCAGATATATGCCTTTCTATTAAGGTTAGGAATTGTATAATCAGGTTACAGCTCTGTAAAGAGAAGGACCATAGAAGTAGAACAGTGTATAAGGTTAGCACTTCTAAGGCAGAATAGCTTTTGTCTCTTCCTGACCAACTTGTACAATCTTAAACTACAGCAAGTAGTAGATAATTCAAGTATAAATGGCCAAGACATCTTATTACCTACTTTCAAAACCAAGAGTAACGAATTATCTTGTTTATTCTGGAGGTTGCTAAAAAAAATATAAGATTTTTTTTTTTTTTTTTCTAAATACTTTGAAAACCCATTGCAGTTCCTGAGTGTGGCTTTGCAGCAGCCTCTCTAAAAAGACGGGGAAAATTTTTTTTTGTATGTTAGACACATATTGCAAACTCAGTCTCAGGCAGCTACTAAATTTCTGAATTCAGCAAAGGTTATATGGCAAAACCAGGCTACTATGATTTAATCCAGATTTTTTTCTGTGGCTAGTGAAGGAAGCAACTTTTTGATCCATCTGCAATGTCCCACTCTTACCCAAAAATACTCTACTTGTCCCAGTACCTGTAGTACCTTTTCTGCAGCTCAGTGCCAAATACCACTTGGCAGAATTTGTCCCTGCTCTGCAAAAGCTCTGTGAGAAGTTGGGATCAAGCACCCGTGTGGGTTTTTTTAAATGGCTGTTCTAGGGGTTTTCGTTGCTTCCAGCGTGTTGGGAATATTGGGAATTCTTCCTGCTGGAGGAGGATGAGGAGGAGTAGAAGGTGGTGAGTGAAGAGAGGGTGAAGTTTGCATCCAAAGTGGTAGATTGAGGTAGTGCCAACCGTTTTCAACCAGCTAAAGAAATGGGAGGGTCATTCTGCTCCCAGCAGTGTGCTTGCCAAACATTTATTTTGCAGAAACATGTAGCTGCTACCAAGTCCAGACTGAGATCTGTTATAAAATGGCTTTTTAGGGACAGCAATACCGTTGGCTGCTGGGCTCCAGCAAGTCTGGAACTATATATCATTTCCAGGTGACTTTGCAGCAAGTTTATAAACCTGGTTGACTAATGTAGTGCTGTACAGTCGTCTGCTGTAGCCTAAAATAACAGAAGGTGGGAATTGCTGCTCCATGGTAATGGTGGGTGCTCCCGCAGGTACTTTGCCAAGGTCACGAATGCTAAATAAACCTGATTAAACAAAACCCTGTTGCGAGAATTCATGATTAACCGTAGTCTTTGCAGGATTTATTGGCTATAAACTAAGCGCCTGCCTTTATTTTTTTTTTTTTATCCTAGTAACTAAGGCAGATGTGAACTTCAAGTCCAGCGAAATATTTTTTGGCTCTTGCTTCTGTTTACATGATTCAGGAGTTTGCAGTAGTTCCACAACAAATATAGCTTCGAACAGAAATAGCCATTCAAGTGCTGTGCTTCTGGCAGTGCAGAAGAGATTAAGAGGGTCTAACGAAATGGCATGTAAAGAGTTTTGAGTCGACTGCTTTTATTTTTTCCAAGATAAACCAATGCCTGTAATTTATTTTGAAGTAAGAACTGGTCTTTCTGCAGTAAATTACACGGACAGCAAGTCTCACTTAATTGTCATTACACTGTGCAAAACATGGATCGTGCTGCACAGTTTTACTTTAAAATATTGTTTTTGCAGAGCTGCAGCAGCTGGATCATTTTTGGAGTTTTTTTAATTTGGTTGCATGAAGTCATTTCTGAGGATTTCTCCTCGTGTCTCCTTTTTGACAAGGGCTTATGCTTTTGAAATGCAACGTAAAAAAGACACAGGGCAAAAAGGTGTTTGCAAAATGCTATTAAGGCTGTGTATTAGCAGGGCTGTATTTGAGGTGTTAAATACATTAAGGAGGATCTTTTTGTATGAATTTTGACACTTTGTGAAATTAGGAAGTATAAATGTTGCTTACATCTTTTTACTTGGAATGAGGCTTCATTCTGTATTGTGGCTTTGATTTGGTAGTTTTTATTTACATCTGACCCCGAGTTTAAGTATTTTCCTCTTTCCTTTTCTCTGGTGTCATGAGAAGTTTCAGGCTAGAAACAAGATACAGAATTTTTTTTGGGGGGGCATTGCCAGAGCAGTCCCTGAAGATGCTAATTATCAATTACCAGCCTTTAAATCAATACTAGATTTTTCTGTGAAAGGCTGCAGTTCCTATAGTTGTCATGAACTTAAAATAGGATTTAGAGCTTTGCGTGGTGGGTGAAGAGGTTCTCTAAGCAATGTTTGCATTGACCTACTCCAGCTGTCCCGTGCAGCTGCAGAGCAGACCCTGAGATGTTCTGACACGACCCACAGCGTGCATCCAGGAGTTGTAGGCACACAGAAACTGTACCCACCTTGGGAAATCCCTAAACTGGGAGTGGCTGGGATTTGAGTTAGATACTTGTGGAGAGAGGGACCTTAATGCTGGATCCCATGGTAGCATGGCAGCGCTGCCTCATGGACTGCTGTGGTTTGCTGTCTCCAGGAGCTTTGGTTTGAGACTACCCCATGTCAGGGGTGTTGTAGGCCACATTGGGTGGCTGAAGCAAGGGGATTGAAAGGCACATCTTCTGCACTTGTTTGCAGTTGAGCAATTCCTCCAGTGAATGACTGTCATTTTGCTTGGTCTCAGTTAGCAAGTTTGCAAACATCACTAGTGTTTTCTTACGTGTTCAGCTGGAGCTTTTCCCACCTTCCTGTCTCTCCTGTGGATACCCAAGGCAGCAAGACAGGTACATCTGTCCAGCAATTGCAAATTGCAGTTTAAATATCCACACATTTGGTCAAGTAACCTATTGCTGAATAAAGCTTCCCCCTCTCCTTGGTCATTCAGCCTGCTCAAGTAACTCTTCCACAAATAGCCAAAAATGCAGAACAACTACGAGCAATGCTTAAGGACTCTAAAAATGAAGTTTGTTTAGATCATTTGGATGCCGAGGAATTGGTTTATGCAGTCTGGAGAGTTGCTCTAGTAGAAAGAGAAGTTGCTGAAGACACTCACTGGTCTGATCATGTCCTGTAATGAACAAGTAGTGCTGTGGCTAGGGATTCGAGTGAGAGTTTACGTAATATCTGTCCAAGATTATTCTAATGTTAGAGTTGTTGCAGTAATGTGTGTTAGGGGTTGGTTGTTCCCTTGCACTTCACTGTAATGAGCCAGTCCTACACCCTGGTAACACCAACCTGTCACATACAGAGCACTGAACTCCCTTTGTGGTTTTCCATTGTGACTGTTTGGGTTTCTTAATCATTTCAAGCAAATCTTCCATAAACACTTTCCCTTTTGCTTCTTAAGATCCTGTTTGTTTGCTCAGCATACCAGAGCGAGGACATCATCTGTGCAAGATGAGGCTTCGAGCTGCCTCGTCGTCTTTGGAAAACGTTGGATTGGGCTGTAACAGCGAAGCCAATAAGCAGAAAACTTCAGATGAGTGGAAGGGTTTAGGCTGGAGATTGCTGGATCACTGTAAGCACCGAGGAGCACGGTGGTTCTTTGGCTGAGAGGGAATCTGAGCGTGTGAATGACGGGTACAAGCTGTGAACACAACATGGTTGTGTCTTGTTTTCTACAGGGCTGCCTCTGTGAATAAACTTGCTCTCCAGCTATGTAAGTGATAGGTAATTTCTAAACCAAGATAGGAGGGAAAGGTGATGTGGAGTCAGATCTGGGCACTATGTAGTTGGAAAGTATCAAAAAGTGCGGTGATCATACGTCATCTTCCCTCTTGGCGACGGTGTTATCTTCTCTATTTGCCCAGATAAAAGAAGGTAAATTCTGTATTACAAAATCAAGAACTACAGAGGTTGTTAGTGGAGTGTTATCTCCTCACCTTTTCTTTTATCACCTCTTGGTTGTTTTAGTTATCTGGCGTTTTGTTTTGCAAATGTGCGCAGAGCTCTTTAGAGAGGGAAGTACCCATAGATGTGGTGTCTGAAAAATGCTTCAAAAAGCCAGTGACAAGGTCAGGCTTTCAAGTGAAAGACAAATCTGTCTTAAATATTTTTTTTTCTCCTATAGTATCTTCTCTAGGTTTGTGATGGCCTTAGTTTAATGAGTTGGGTAACGCATGCAGCTACATTTTAAATTCCTTTAACCCTCCATGGAACATTTTTGGGAGCTTGAGGTATTTGTGCGCGTGTAGGTGTCCTCACCTGCCTGCTCCTTTGCTGTCTGAGGGATTCAGCCAGTCTGAGCAGAGGTGAAAATAAGGAAAGTGTGTACACGTTAGAGATGCGCATCTGACTCTTGTGAGATGCCCCTCCAGTGGTTCTTAGGTGGAGGTTCACCCAGGTGAACCTTGAATGGGAAGGAGTTATATCCCAGAAAACAAATTTGTCTTTCACCCACCCTCCCCTTCATCTTCCATCTTTTTGTTGATAAAGATCGTGAGAAAACTGTGCCATTACAGACAGCCCTTATCCACTCCTCTGATGGCATTAATGGCCTGATCCACACCCCTTTTAATTAATGAATGGGAGAGGTGCTTTCAATGCCAACCTGCAGCTTCTGTCTTCTGGTTCTCCCAGACCTGCAGCAGGTTGTCAATCTGCAGGCTACTGAGGGTGGTACAGCTGCCTGGTATCAGGTCTGAGGATCACACTTGGTCCCCGCAGTACTGCTGGCCATTTATCCGTGCTTGCTGCAGACCCACGCCTTGCTCCGGGCTGTCTCCATCAAGAGTTTGGGTAACATTCCCATGGTGAGGCAAGATGTAGCAAGATCCTCATTCCAAAATCCTGGGCTGTCCCTTCGTGATATCTGAAGACCTTGTGTGTGGCTTCGTCGACGCTCCTTCTCGTCCCCTCGGTAGGTGCTGGATTGCACAGGTCTGCAGTGCTGGCAGGTGCTGGATTGCACAGGTCTGCAGTG
The DNA here is from genome assembly GCA_013389965.1 of Todus mexicanus. Lineage (NCBI taxonomy): Eukaryota > Metazoa > Chordata > Aves > Coraciiformes > Todidae > Todus > Todus mexicanus. The sequence continues at coordinate 2,172 of WEIS01073833.1, read as the reverse complement.
CTGGCAGGCGCTGGGCACCGCTGCCCGTGTTGCTGCTCCACGGGGATTGGAGTTGCCAGGTCCTTATCTGGAGCCACCCCTAGAGACATGTCTGGCTCAGACACCACTTAATTTTCACCCAAGGGTGCTCGGGAAAAGCCCTTGGACATGAAGCGGAGGGAGAGATGGAGGCTGTTAGAGCTCAGATGTTCATGCCCTGCTCCTTTGACAGCTTCTGTCTGTAAGTGACGCTTTCCCGGAGCTGTGGCACTGTGAGCAGATCGTGTGATTGAATTGTTGTGATGGAGGTTGTGTTCTAGGAGTTAAAAATACCGTGCCTGGGAGCTGGCCACTGTCTTGTGCAGAGCCGCAGGAGCTGTGGCTGACCGGCTGAGATTCTGATGGTGGCTTTCAGAAGGAGAAGACTTGTAAAAGACTTCCTACTTTAAACCAAACAAATACATATATACGTATCTATAGCTCCTGCAGAAAGTTCATGTCAAACACTTTAGTTAATGGAGGTTCAGTTTAAGTATAGAAAGACTTTATAGTGATTATTACGTAGAAGTCTCTGAGAATCTTCTCGGTTTGCAATTATTCATCTCCCTTTTAACAGGAACGGCAGTAAAGGGTTGTAAAATGTGACCTTTGCAGCTTCTAGATTGAACCTCTTTAGTTTTACCTTGTTCCTTAATCTGGTGGCGATCAAGCTTGCCAAGCTATACTGCAAGCTGTGTCCCCAAGTAAATGGGCATTCAAGCAGATCAACTTAGGGCATTTTATTAAGTCAACACTCATGCAAAAGCCACCTCCAGAGCTTAATAATTATTTACTGAGCGCTCCTGGGTCATGAGAGAGGTTTTCATTAAGTTCAGAAAGCATTATGTTCAGCAGCTTGTGAAGGTGTGTTATAAAGACAGGAAGAAAAATGGAAAGCTACTAAATGGTGTCCAGCTACCTACACAAATTCTGAGCTGAGGATTTAATCAAGTGTTTTGTTTGTGTGGCTGGGGTTTGTGGTATGGGGTTTGGGGTTTTTTTGTTTGATTTTTTTGTTGTACAAATGTATCCACTGAATTCATTCCGGTTGTAGTTGAACCCTTAGCTCCTGAGTAGTAGATCTGCATGGTGGATCTTCTGAAGGGTTTTTTTCCTCCTCTCTGCCAACCAGGTGCACGCAGTGCCTTCAGGTAGATGGGATGGATGGAGGGAGGGATGGATGGATGGATGGATGCCTATTGGATTGAGGGTTGTTCTGTCGGGGCAGCCTGTGTTGTAGGGCTCGGAGCTGGTGAGGATCAGGGTAAGAAAGCAGTGGAGGGATGGAACAGTCTTTACATAGAGGACGGAGCAGATGTTAGAGTAGGAAACATATCTCTTGAAACATGTAACCCTCAGACATGGAAACCTTCCATAGAGAGGCCTGAAACATAGTCCTCACTTTATTATGAAGGCTGATAAAGTTCCCCGCACCTTTTTATATAATTGCTCTGTCCTTGGCAAGAAAGGACATAATGAGGGTGCCAACTGTCGGTTTGAATTTTTTTTTTAACATGGATACTTTAAGCAGAACCAGGCAGTTGGTGAGTGGAGCATTGCTGGGACCCACAATCAGTTATTACATTTTAGGAATGAAGTGCAAAGTGCTTCAGGGAGAATGGCCTAGTAGTTTTCTTTCACTTAGAATCCCTTGCTTTAGCTGCAGATAGGGGAGGAGATGTTGTCTAGGGCGCTTTTTTGTTATTTGTGGGTTGTTTGGGTTTTTTAGGGGATAATCTAAATTTTATTGCTTGCATTTATTTTTTTTTTCTTTTGGTATTCTTCTGTTTTCTGTCACCCCTCTTCATAGCAAACAGCAAAGCTGGATGCCAGGTTAGATGCTGCTGGAAGTGTTGCTTCAGCCACATGTACAGAACAGACAAAAGAGTTTCTTGAGCTTTTACTTCTTGGTAGAAAGACTGAAAACAGAATCTGGACAAATAAACGTCAATTTTGGGGCAACTCCAGTGGTCGTTGAGCAGGAGGGGTGGTGGAAGGGGAGCTGTGTGGTGGTCTCTTCTGATAATGCCTTCTGGAGGTCAAGCCAAGTGTTTGAGTTGTAACATTGGCAACCTCTCATCTGCTTGTGTTAAAGATCAAGATAGTTTTATGCTAACGTCAGATACTTAAATGTGGATGCCTCACTTTTTTTTT
>WEIS01073830.1:0-14700 GCA_013389965.1 Todus mexicanus | reverse complement strand
TGGCAGGGGGGTTGGAGCTGGATGATCTTTGAGGTCCCTTCCAACCCTGACAGTTCTACGATTCTATGTAATTACCCAATTCTTGGTGATACTCTCGCTGTGAGGAGCCTGGGGCCCGGCGGGATCCCTCTGCCCAGGGCCCCTCAGTGCACAGAGCTCTGGGCGAGCTCAGGGGTGGCCTCGGGTGCCTTTCCCTGACCATTCCCTCATGGAGCCTCACCCGGAGATTCTCATATTCACAGAATCACAGACTGTCAGGGATTGGAAGGGAGCTCGAAAGCTCCTCCAGTCCAATCCCCCACTTTGCCGGAGCAGGATCACCCAGACCAAGTCCCACAGGNAGAAGAGTCTGGCTCCATCCTCCCGACACTCGCCCTTTATTTATTTATAAATATTAATGAGGTCCCCTCTCAGTCTCCTTTTCTCCAAGCTGAAGAGCCCCAGCTCCCTCAGCCCCAGAGCCCAGGGTCCCCCTCAGCACCCAGAGGTGAATGTTTGTCTCAGGGTCGCCCCCAGAGGCCAGGGTCCCCCCCGATCTCTCTCCCCCAGCCCCGACCCCTCGGCGCAGGCGCGGAGGTGGCGCAGGCGCGGGAGGGCCGGGGCCGCCCTGAGGGTGCGGGGGAGCCGGGGACACCCGGGGGGGTTCGGGGGGAGCCCCAAGGGGATGCAGGCGCTGCAGCGGCTGCACGAAGCCGCCGTGGGGCTGGTGCTGTGGGGCAGCCCGGCGGTGCGGAGCCGCCCGGCGGCCTCGGAGGTGCTGAGCCAGCACCTGCGGCAGCGCCGCCTCCCCCACTGGACCTCGTACTGCGTCAAGTACAGCGCGGTGCGCAACGACCAGTTCGGGCTCTCGCACTTCAACTGGAGGGTGGACGGAGCCAACTACCTGGTGCTGCGCACCGGCTGCTTCCCCTTCGTCAAGTACCACTGCTCCAGGGCCGCCCCGCAGGACCTGGCCCTGCAGAACGCCGCCTTCACCGCCCTCAAGGTGCTCAACGCCGGTGAGAGCCCGGGACGGGAGGGAGGAGAGAGGAAAGAGCCCTCGGCCGCTGNCCCCTCTCTCCCCTCTCAGCTCTGCTCAGTCCTGTCCATCCTCTCCCTGCCCCGGGTTTCCCAGTGCAGGATTCTCGCAGTGCCCGAGTTCTAAGAGCACAGAGCTGCCAATCGATCCTCTTCGGGGCCTTTCCCCAAGTTGCTGTTTCTCTATCCAGTGGTGACACAAGAGAAAAATTAAACCTCCTTAAAGCAAAGGCGCCAGCGCTCCTTGTTGGCGTGGCTGGCATCAGCTGCGGTGCATCGTTTGCCCTCTGAAAATCCATGTCCTGTTCCCGTGGGTGAAATTCTGACCTCTAAGCAAATACGCGAGCGGTAGATGAAGCAAAACAGTTTGTTTCTTGGATCGTTTTTTTTGCATCTTACATAGAGACGGTGCCGCATGTAGGGGAGGACTCAGTCCGTATGTGACCCTAAATGCCTACATTAAGTAAAACACTGTTTTCTGTAATAGCTGGTAACTCAGCAGTGCTAAAAGTGATGGCACTTTTTATATGTACACCTCTCCGCTCATTTCAGCTTCGTCTTAACTACTGATCTGATTTTCCCAGGAGCAGCTTCATGTCCATGAAGTCTCTGCTCTGCTACACAAACTGAGCCGGTAACTAAGTGGACATCCGCGGAGTTTGTGTTTTAGTGTCCATATATATATTATTTTTCTTTACTCGGCAGNCCCCCACTGGACCTCGTACTGCGTCAAGTACAGCGCGGTGCGCAACGACCAGTTCGGGCTCTCGCACTTCAACTGGAGGGTGGACGGAGCCAACTACCTGGTGCTGCGCACCGGCTGCTTCCCCTTCGTCAAGTACCACTGCTCCAGGGCCGCCCCGCAGGACCTGGCCCTGCAGAACGCCGCCTTCACCGCCCTCAAGGTGCTCAACGCCGGTGAGAGCCCGGGACGGGAGGGAGGAGAGAGGAAAGAGCCCTCGGCCGCTGGGAGAGAGGGACGGAGGGAGGGAGAGAGGAGGGAGGTGCTGCTGGGGGCGGCCGAGGGAAGGGGTCGCTGAGCGGGGAGGGAAAGGGGAGGGAAAGCGGCGGGAGCCGCGTCCTCTGCGGCCGGGACGGGCGCGGGGCCCAGCGACACTTGTCCCTTCTCCCCTCTCCCTTCTCTCCCCCTCTGCTTTCTCCCCGGCTCTCCCTTCTCCCCCCCGTCCCTTCTNCGTGGCTGGCATCAGCTGCAGTGCATCCTTTGCCCTCTGAAAATCCATGTCCTGTTCCTGTGGGTGAAATTCTGACCTCCAAGAAAATACCCGAGCGGTAGATGAAGCAAAACAGTTTGTTTCTTGGGATCGTTTTTTTTTGCATCTTACATAGAGACGGTGCCTCATATAGGGGAGGACTCAGTCCGTATGTGACCCTAAATGCCTACATTAAGTAAAACACTGTTTTCTGTAATAGCTGGTAACTCAGCAGCGCTAAAAGTGATGGCACTTTTTAAATACACACCTCTCTGCTCATTTCAGCTTCGTCTTAACTACTGATCTGATTTTCCCAGGAGCAGCTTCATGTCCATGAAGTCTCTGCTCTGCTACACAAACTGAGCCGGTAACTAAGTGGACATCTCCGGAGTTCATATTTTAGTGTCCATATATATATTATTTTTCTTTACTCGGCAGAAATCAGGCTGTATGTGTGACCGTGTTTCCCTTTTTTCACACTGCTGTCCTCCTGATTTCTTTTTTTTTCTATGAATTCCTGGGTATTTGCTGCTTTCCTGAAGCCACTTGCTGATTCCTACGTGCTTGATCCGGAGCGTTACGTACTGACAGCTGCTTGTGAGCATTTCAGTGAAAGGCAGAACAGTAGTGAGGACGCTTTTCCTCTCGTTCCATTTTGGAGTCGTTATTCTGTACTATTAATCGGCGCTTCGAATTCTCCCGGCTCGCCGCTTTCCTACGTAACGTGTTTTTGTCTTTTCTTTAGGCATCCCGACTTTACTCTATGGAATCGGCTCCTGGTTCTTTGCCAGGGTCACGGAGACCGTTCATACGAGTCACGGCCCGGTTACCATTTATTTTCTAAATAAAGAAGACGAAGGCGCCATGTACTGAGCTCAGGCCCTCGAGTACCTGTCACTGGGCGCGTTTCTGTGTTCGCAGCTGCTACAAATATCTGCTCCCTTTGACCAAGAAGGACCCAAGGTACCTTTTCTTTTTGACAGTGCCTTGGCTTTGCTTACCATGCTGTCTTCAGGAAGCTCCATGGACTTTTTGGTTCGAAGAGGTTTGTTTCGGCAGAGGTCAGGAGAGCTGAAAAAGTAGAAGGCTTAGGAGTAGGATTAGTATTTCTAAGGGTGTTAGAATTTATACCAGTCAGCGACTCACACTGCTGCACGAACTCACGATGGGTTACAGGTACATCTCCCAACTTGAACTGTAGCAAGGAAGCTGTGAATGCACCAGCCACTTTCAGATTGTCCCTGAAAAGGTTTTGCTGCTCAGGTTTGGACTCTGATGAGCTGTTGCATAAAGCTCTAATTGTCGTAGGTGCAGGGATGGTTCGGTGAATGCGTGGCGCTGACTATTCGCAACTGCCTGGAAGACGGGAAAAATACCACCCTGAGAAGTTAAAAATGGCTGTATCACATCTCTTCAAACGGTGTTGAAATAAAACAGCTAAAATATGTCTTGTGCTTGTATCCTTTGCAATTCTTGGAATACTCGATACCTGCGTTTTGTTTTCTTTCGGTTGCTTTACAGGTAAGTAACCACACCCAAGTCACTTAAAAGATTTAGTCCCCTGCACTCGTTGACAAATCGCTGGTATTTTTAATTAATAGAGGAGAATGAGACAAACACTCCCCTCATGTTTTTTGATGCAGAATAACTTGATTTCTCCAGCTGTAACCGAGCTCATCCAGTGATGGAGCGACCGAAGTGCAGTTGGAAACCTGGGCAACGAGAAAGCTTTTAGGGAATTGTTTGGGGAGCGGAAATAGGGAATTATTGGATAGCAAGTTCAAACAACAGAACCACCTGCACAGGGAATGTTACCGGTGCGCAGTTTTAGTGCCAGCAGGTAACACGCTCTACTCCACCTCCCACGTCTGGTGACAGAAGTTGATTATTCCCGTTTTCAGAGGCAGGAAGATAAATGTAAGATGGGTAGGTTCTGCTTTTGGAGGCTAATAGCTATTCCTAAATAAACGATTACCAAGCTATGACTACAGTATAATTTTATTTAAATGCTGATTTTTTTTTACTTAATTCCAGCTAATGGAACTGTTTCCCACTTAATGAAGCAGCGCATGTGGGTTTTGTAAAAGCCGCACTTAAATCAGAAGCACTTGTGCTGTTTTATTTAATTTTGGAGAATGTGCTTGACACAAGTTAAATGGGTCTCCGAGATGAGGAGGCGCTACTGTAAGAAGCCTCATTAATAACAAAAATGACCGCTGGCATTTTTTCTCGAACCCATTTTCGCTGTATCGGATGAAGTTAAATAACCGCAGCTCATAAGTTTAAAGTCAAATACTGCTCGTTCGCTGCTACGCGTCTCGTCAATACCTCCCCGTAAAGGTTCAGTCACAACGCAGGGTTGATAAAATGGTTTTTAATTACCAGACTATAAATACAGCTCTTCATTGGAGTTGCACCTCCGCTAGCTGCAGCCTGTTTGATTTCTGATAATGGGCTCTGCTGACTCGGCTTACCTGCTTTTCACTAACGGCAGGCAGCGCAACGCCGCGGCTGCGCAGCGCTGGGCAGGGCTCCTTGGAGAACATCTCTGACAAACTACCCTATTGATTGCTGCGATTCTGCGCCGCTTGCAGCATTAAATAGAGCCTTGATTTCTCGTTCGATGATCTCACTGTGTAACAATTAAGCAAATGTAATATTTTCTTGTATTACATGAAAATCAATAGACCTCTTGCTCCTACGAAGTTGATCATGCTCAAGGATGAACTGGAAGATGTCTGAGGGCAGAGTGCGAATATAGCGGCGTTCGTTTCGTGGAGGTTTGTGTGCGACCTGTTACGGTACTGAAGAGGGAGAAGATGCTATTGATAAGCGATAACGCTCGAGTTATTAAATCATGACAAATATAATGGTCAAGTATGAATATAAACCTACTTGCTTGTCTTGAACCAAAGGTAAAATACTTCATTCTCTTCTTTTTTTCCCCTAAAAATGCCCACTGTTTAGAGTCTTTTTTTATCACTCGAGTTTTGGCTTGAACGCAAGATGGGAATGTTGAGGGCCAAGAAGACTCACACCATCTTTGAAAACTAAAGCTCAGGGGGAAAACGGGGATGAGCGTGCGCTGGGGAGGAGTCCGAATGCTTAAACTGAAGAGTGTCCATGAGCTGGGCTTTAAACACGAGCTTCTCACAGGTTAACTCTTCAGAGCTGCATGATTTACATGCCTAGTACTTCAGCTGCTGTCTCCTGTAAGGTCTCACGACGCTGTTACTTTGAAAGACAAACTTGTAGGGAACGAGGCTTTGTTAGTTCCTCTGGTCCAGGATAACATATTTAGCAGTTGTTTTAGTCAGTGCCTTTCTATACCATGTCCACGCTGTGCGTGCAACACACCCTGCTGCTGTCAATACGTACTTTTTTTAATAGATGATTGAACTACCAAATGACCCTCCTAACTTTCTACAGCTCTGATCTGCGCCATCGCCGTCTGAAATCGAGTGTCGTTCGTCCTGTAAGCCTTGCCTTAATTATCTCTCTGCTGTAGTCAAGGATGATGTTTAAATGAGTGAGAGATGACATAAAAAGGCAGGAGAGCTTTGTTTCACCTCACTTAACAACTGCTTCAGCTCAATGAAACCTTAGTCTGAGCCCAGCGGATCAGGTAGCTGCTTCTTGTCGCAGGCTTTTTAAACAGTAATGACTACTGGGGGCATCTTACCCTAACGGAGCGCTTAGCATTACATCTTACCCAGGTCAGCGCACTCAGGTATCCGAGTTAAACTGTGGTACTGTAAATTAATGGAAAATGTAACCGCGCTTTGCTGAAAGATCAATGTCCAATAAAGGCTGCACAATCAAATCTTGTTGCAATGATTGAGGTCCTTAATTGCCTTTCAAAGATAAGGTGGTAATCAACAGAGGTTTAACTGATCTTTTTTTACCAGTTCAATTACATGCTAATGACTACAGCCAAGTCAGGATCTTTAACTACTTATACTTATTAAATCTTATGTTTGCTGTGAAAAATTACTTAAGCCACGCAATCGATAAACCCCAGGTCTTAATTACTATATTTCACTTTTATACCTTTTTGTATGTTTGACAGATGCTTCACCAGAGACCACGCGGTGCTAATGGTAGTACCCCAAGAAACACTGGTTTCTGGTAGTCTGCTCCTCCAAATTACGATAACGCAGGGGTGGGTTCATGGTTGCTTTAATGAAGTTTCGTGACTAGTAAAGCAAATAATGTTCTTGGGCAGCTCATTGTTAAATATCATTTTTACCTACAGCGTTCCTTTTACCATGAGGAGACGTACCACCTGCTAGTTCTTGCCTTTTTTTCCAGTGTGAATTAATAGATTATCCTTAGATTTTTAGTAAGGACTGATATTCCCAGTTGTTTATGATTAGCGCTCTCACGTCTCAAAAATAAGTTGCTGTGTTCCCTACTTGAATTTTTGCTCTGGAGCAACGTCCAGTTCTTCAGCCTTCAAAGAAACCTGGAGCCAACTGACCTTTCATAGACCTCAGCAGAAGTTTCATCCATTGCTTTGTGTGGTTGACCTACTGCAATTCTTGAGCGCGCAGCAGCATTAGGTAGAACCTTCTGTGTTTGATCTTTGGTTTTGCGTATTTGTGCCTGTTCTGCACACAGAAATTGCGAGGCGTGAACAGATCTCAGTATCTCAAGAGTCCTGCAAAGCGGAGTCCGGTACAGGATGGTGCAGTGGAGGAAACGTTCGTTCTCTGGCAGATGTTCTGAGGAAAAGAGAGACTTGAGTGCAACCAATTTGAGTGGACCAGGTGGGGTGGAGTGCAGGTGGACAGGGGTGGATTTGGTAGGGAGGATCTCTGGAATGGGGCTGAGAATGAGCAAAAAATGCAAGGTTTGAAAAAGTTGCCTCAGCCTAGTGCTCTTCAGCTTAAGGATTCTCAAACCGATTGATGCCCCTTCCATTAGCAATGCTGTCTGGAAAAATGCAACAGGAACTCAGAGTTCATTCTTCTGGCACTCAGAAATGTTATTGATTTAAAATTTCTGATGGAAACAACTTAATGGAATCATTCTAGAGGCAAAAAAAAAGATGAAGTAGAAACGTGTGAGTTGACTAAGTAGTCCCCTTCAAGAACCAAATAGCAAAAGAAAGATCCTTGGTGTCTAAATCTCTTTGCAACTCCTAATTATAGATCTGGAGAATGAATTTTGGAATGAAATTCAGATATTTCTTAATAGTTGGACACCCTTAGGCCTCTGGTTTAGAGGAGAAACAAAGGAGGGTTTGCTTCATAGATTTATTTACTTCGACCATTTAATTTAAATTGGCTTTTGCTGTAACTCCTTAATCGTGTTTGCTACAAAAATGTAAGTTAGTAACTCTGAGAGTTGTCTTGATTTGACCCCAAAACATACATTTTTATGGAAGTGGGTGTCATGTTCTGCTTTCTCGGGCTGTATTGTTCAGTTTAAATATACCTAAGGAAAAGCGGCAGCTTCAGCGTTACAGCAAGGGGAACGTAGAATAAAAACTGTTGCTTGTAAATTCCAAGTTTACTTAGAACATCATGGTGATTTCCAGAAAAGAACAAGATGTTGTTACTGTGTTTGCATTTAAGTCTTTTAAATAAAGCATCTGTGCGGTAGAACATGAAAATTTGCATTAATGATTGGGCCCCTCGGTGTCAATTCCTGACCTCTGTGAATTGCTGAGGAAATGCAGCTGAAATAAAGAGGGCTAATGTGTCACGAAATATTTATTACTCATAGATGAGCGTGGTTTAACCTTCATTATTTAGGCTAATTCATCATCACGTTCTAGCAAATGCCCTGCAATAGGTTTTTTAGAAAGTCACGATGTCCCTGTCGTGCAAGAGCTTTCTGGAAGAGAGCGTGATTTTGTCCGAGTTCCAGTTCCAGATGATCCAGGTCGTTTAACATTTGCACTGATTGAAGTTGTCTTCTAGAAAACGTAAATATTTATCTGTTCAGCATTTAAAGAATGTCAGGGGAAGCCACAAAGGTTTGGAATGACAGGATACTCTTGATGATTTGGCCAGTTTGGATCTGTTCTTGTTGCTGGTAAGGTAGAATCTGTCTGGCCTGGAGTGATTTTAATGGCAATTGCGTCGCTTCAAGCACCGTTTACAAGCCCTGTTCTAGTTCATTACAAAACCAATTTATTACTTGCAGTGATATTAATAATCCTAATAGACTTAAAACTATGAAACGTGATCAAAAGCAATCCCTCAGCCGAAAAACCCAGTCTGATCCAGGCAACTTCCACGTTTAAAATCGAAAGTCCAAACCAGGCCATTCTGAGAGAACACTGGGAATTTTAAGATTATAAAACATGACAAAATCAAACCGATTTTTATCTTCAGAAGAAGAAATGCCGTTGGATATGATTGTTACACACTTAGTGATTCATGGACCTGGTTCTGTAGGTGCTTTGTGATACATGAATTATTTAGTATGGAAAATCACAATAATTTTGTTGTTACTCAAGAATTCGTAGGTTGGCAGAAAGTTTTAAGGTAGCTTTTAAGGGCTCTTCATCTGTTGACCAAGCTGGTACACTTCAATGATTCTTTCCTAGGACATGCATTTTAGAGAAGAGGATGTTTAGAAATCCTGGACACTGTTGACCTACTTTTTCCATAAGCCTAAGGGAATTCGGTTTGCTGCATTCACTGGCAGGAATGAGAAAAAAAAAAGGTGACTCTCGCCACAAAATGTTATTTTCTCACCACAGAAAGTCTTATATTAATCTCTTTTTTAAAAAAGACAGGAAAATGTGTGCTCAAAGCAACGATCAGGTGCCATTTTCTCTACGAAATGAAGAGCTTGTATTTTGTTATTTATAATAACCTCGCTAGAAACTAGCACGGGGAGGAAGCAGAGATGATAAATTGAATGTAGTGAACCAAAGAGTGGCGTTTAGATTCTGATTCCTCCCAGTCTGTTTTATACACTGTGTGAAGGACACATAACAGAGTACAGTCCTGGTACTAGAGTAGTCCGAAACATTAGCAATAGTTAACTTTGAGCATATTAATTTAGCCTGTTACATGGTAAAGCTGCTCCTCCTGTGGCATAGCTGGGCAAACTCTAGTCATAGCGAGGTTAAACTTTCCCAGAGATGCTCAGCAGGAGCTACAATGAAAACATGGGACTTGCTGACACCATCCTCAGCTTCCTCCCTGTGCCTCGTGCCCTTGGATCCAGCACAGGACTGGAAAAAAGAAGCTGTGGGTCCTAACGCTGGTCGTAGCACGCTTCGACTCCTGACAGAGCCCAGTGCGATAGGAATAATCGACCTGCTTTAGTTTCCACTAGGTATTTACAACGTGTGTGAAGAAACGCTGTGTAAAAATGACTGTGCAAGTTCTAAGCACCTGCACCATCAGCCTGATCCAGTCCTGAGCTGTAGCTCATGCAGCCCTCCACCAACGGCAAGGAAAGCCTCTAGATACAGGTCCTGGAATAGCAATAGTCAGGAAACAGGGCCAGGGGAGTCTGCTCTGTCCTTCCTCCCTCTTCTCTTTGTGGTAGAGGGACTCAAAACTTCATTATATGATGTCTGGGCTACTGAAAAGATAGAAAATTACTTACGTTAGATAACTTCCCTGGCAGTGGGAATTAGAGAGGGAAACAAGTAATAACTTATTTCCTTCCTTTTTTCAAGGAAAGTGCAAATTATCACAATAAACCCGTTGCAGGCAATCAGGGGAGGACAGCGTTTTTTCCGCACCGCTCACCGATGCTCCTGTGAGGTTCCCCCAGCACAGCAAATCGAATCGGTTTAGGATTCTTCTGCGTCAGCATTCTGCTCTGCCTTGGAAAACAAACCTTTATTTTCTTTCCATGGCCACCTCCAGATCTCCTCGGTCCCCTCTAGCTGCGCTGGAAAGCAGCAGAGAGCAGCAGCAAGCTACAAAGAGACAGGCGTTCTTGCGCTGGAAGCGCAAAACCAGCCTGGAGGTCTGCTGGAGGATATCTCCCCCTCCAGCAAATAAAAATAGAATTTATAGAAACCGTGGGCTTCACGATCCTCCTGTAATTAAAGAACTGATAGATCGTTCTCGTGCAAATTTGCACTGCTGTTTCATTGTGGGTAGACAATAACGTTCGAGACGTAATTATAAATAGGAAATCCACGCGTATTTCTTGCTGGCAGAACGTCATCTGGGTTTAGTGGAGAAAATCGGATGGCTTAATTATTAATTTTTTTTCTGTGGCTTTCTGGAATTTTTGAGCTTCCTGCGTCAGAAACTGTCTAAGAGGAGATGCTTGGAGCAGCCAAATGCTGAACTTCAAGAATGTTTCATGCATTTAAAAATACTTGTGTTCTTGCTACACAAATTTCCCCCCCGATGTCGAGTTAAAATACAAAATCAGATTTTGCTGAGCTTCCGCTCTCACAGCAGAAATTCTGTAGGATGATAAAATGTATATTAACCATTTGTTTCAAATGTTGATATAGTTAGAACTACTTATGAAACGTGGGTTTTAAAGAAATACGCGGCAAACCCAAACCTGTATCAAGAAACACATCCTTGATGTGCTGTACTTCTTAAGATATAAAAGCTCTTTAAGTTTGATTACAGCTGCATCCACGAAAATCAGACCGGGGGATTAAGGTGATGATTAGCCCTGGAAAAATCTACTTCATATTTATGCAAATTTGGCAAATTGAGTTGGTTTTCCCCATAGCCTTGTAAATGAAAAAGACATTTTAGAAAAATTGCGGGTCTATAGAAATTCCGTGATTTTGTATCCTATTCTTTAAAATTTAATAGAAAATGAATCCGATTGAAATGAAGTTGAGCGAAAGGTACAGAGGGACCGTGGGCAAAAGGTTCATTTCAGCAGAAAGATGTCTGTACAGGCAGCACCAATCCCTTGGATACTCAGGAGTAGGGGCTCTATTAATTTCTAGTGTAGGAACTAAATTATAAAGTTATTGAAGAGAAAGAGAATTTATCTCTGTTAATGGCCACTGAAAGATCCTTACTTTTTTTTTTTTCCTGAAGCTCAAACAAAGTAGAATTCTAATATGAGGAAGCTGAAAGATGTTTCAGGAATTAAATCGAATATACCTCCCATTTTTCCCCCCTCTAAATTGATAATGTAACTCAAATAGCCCAGTTTGTCATGGATGATAATGCGAGAGATTGTGATAAAATGTACAGATCAATAGGCTACAATTGAGATTAATGCTTTTCTCCTGCTAAAAGGAACTGGGAAGTTTTGTGCTGCGGAGCTGTACGGAGCAAAGAGCCTTCCCTCCAGTTTCTGCCAGGCAAAAAGGTGGGTATTTTTAAAGCAGAACATCTTGTAACACACTTTGTGATCACAGTACGGACGTTACGCAGCTGACATGTTCAAACGTAACTGTTCTTTGTTGCTGAGGATGCTGGACATCAGCTGTTGACAGCAAATATCTTTTATCAGAGCTAGGCTTGAAGACGGGCTGTTTTGAACTGGTCTTTTTCAGCGACACCAGTGAACAGGCAAGGNCCTCAATGCGTCGTTCTGGATTTTGACGACTTCCCACGCTTTTTAACTAACGCAGGAGCCCCAGCCTGACTCTATCTGCTGCCTCAACAGCGGTTTTTTCCTGTTAAAATCAAAAGCTATAACGAGGGATAACAATTAACGCCGCTGCCTCCGCGCTGCCCCAGGGCCGGGCTGTGGCACCACCCCGCAAAATGGCGCCGCCCCTCAACACGGTGCCGCCCCTCAACACGGTGCCTCCCCTCAACATGGCGCCGCCCCACAACGTGGCGCCGCCCCCAGCGTGGCACCGCCTCCAACATGGCACCGCCCCTCAACATGGCACCGCCTCTTTCTCCTCCTTCTTCTCCTCCTCCTCCTCCTCCTAGCGCCTCCGTTTTGGTTCCGGGGCAGCGGTTCCTTCCTGCGGGCGGGTCGGCGCAAGCTCGGCTGGGCTCGGCTCGGTTTGGTTTGGTTTGGCCCGGCTCGGCAGCCCCTGCTGCCCCCCGCAGCATGTGAGCCCGGCGGGGCGGGGATGCTCTGGCTGCTCTGCGGCCCTGCCCGCGCCATGGAGAGCCAGGCGCTGGTTATCCGCATCAAGATTCCCGATGGCGGCGCCGTCGACTGGACCGTTCATTCGGCTCCTCAGCTGCTCTTCAGGGACGTGCTGGTGAGTTCCAGCCAGGGGGGAGCTCGCCCGGGATGCCCCCACCGCCCCCCGGCTCCGGGCACCCGGGGAAAGGGGAACCAAAACCCTCCCTGGGAGGCGGGACGTGCTTGGGTTGGGGTTGGGGTTTTGCTGCGTCTTTACCTCGGGGTGATGGGGTGATTTCCAAAGCTTCGCTTTAGGGTGGTTTGGAAAGTTGTCATTTGGGAATTAGTGGCTGGGTCTGGCACGGTGGCTGTGCTTGGGTTTTGGAAGAGTGTCACAGAATTGCTTGGGTTAGAGGAGACCTTTCACACCAAGTTCAACCATGAACCCAGGGCCCCACTGCCCCGTGTCCCTCAGCACCACATCTCCACGGCTTGGAAACCCCTCCAGGGATCAGGGGGACTCCACCCCTGCCCTGGGCAGCCTGGGACACGCCTGGGCAACCCTTGACAGTGCCCAAGAAATTGTTCCTCAGCTCCAACCTAAACCTCCCCTGGCTGGGGCAACTCTGATGTTAGGACATCCTCCCCAGCCGCTCCTCCCCAGCCTCCTGCTCTAGCCCCTTGCCTAGTTCCGTTGCCCTTCTCTGGACACGCTCCAGCCTGTCACCTTTAGATGGTATTGCCCATTGCTGTGCTGTGGTATTGTGGAATCTCCTTTGCCCTAAACTGCCCTCAACCTCTGCCTGCCTCTTTTTTTCCTCCTTGTCTACACATCACATATACAAGGATCTTCAGTTTACTCAGAAGCAGCAGCAAATATTTATCCCACTTAATGTTTCTTCTTAATTCCATCCTTAGCCCAAAGAAAAGTCTAACTCTTGTGTGCAGGTGATAATTATTTACTTATGGTGCCCTCATCTTTCCTACATAACACATCTCTGCCAGAGACTCCACATGCCTCTATTTCTCTAAAGAAAAGCCTTCCCATACTACAGATGACATGCATATGTAGGTTTTTTCCGTCATTACTAATATTGGGGAAAGATTCTGCAGGTCTCTTTCAATGTGTTGCTTTTTACTGAGCAGACACATGAGGATTGAGGGGTTGATTTGCTGTAGGATGTTTAATGTTGGACCTGCAGAAGATTGCAGAGGAGATTGGAGCAGGTGATCCAGATTTCATTCCTCCTAACATTTAGTGTTATCCAAGACTTTCCGTAGGTACAGTGGAACTTTTGACAGGTTGGTGAGATTTTTAGGAAGGGCTGTATCCCCTTGGAGGTTGTGGTAAGTTTCCAGTGGTTACACAACAAGCCTGGGACAACCCTTCAAAGACAAGCTGTACAAGTCTGAGCCAGGTTTACTCCATGTTCTGAGGCATGTCTTTAATGTTTTTCCCAAATAAGATGAGATAACTGTTGATGCTTGAACTATCCCTTGGCATTTTAGAATTATTGGAAATTTAAGTTTGGTTGTATTACTTTAAACTAAGAGAAATGTTGTCAGGTTGAGGACGCGGCTTTGCAAAACTGTTCAGCTTTTTAGTTTTCATTCTCGTTGCTTCAGCATAAAAGTAGCTGGGGGTACGTGGACCTTCATCTTGAGCTGAGTAGCCTGTTTAACAAGTAGGTTGGAAAAAGTGCTGTGGAAGCTTAAGCTGCATGTGCCATAGGAACCGAAGCTCAAGGTTTACTCTGAGCTTGTGACCCCACAGAGGTGCTGGATCTCCAGGAGACTTCATTTGGGGCAGCAGTGAGGTGCGGGGACCTGTGTCTACAGCTGGAGAGGGCTTGAGGCAGCACAGCTGTGACTCAGTGGCAGGATTGTATCTGATGTGTGAGGCTCTGCACCTGCAGCTTCTGTTGTAGCTCCTGGAGTTGCTCCATCAGGTGGCAGCTGGGGCCAGTCAATGACTTTTTGACCTGAAGTTAAAAAGAACTTGCTTTGCCTAGGGCAGTGGGAGAGTCCTGTGGTCGGCTTCCAATTACGAGAGCCCCATCTTCCTTTTTCAGAGAAGCAGCTGTGGTGTGGAGTCACCAAATACCGAGTCTGTAGCCATACCCGTTGGACTCAGGAGCCTGATGCTCAGTGCAGCACTAAATACACCTTTCTTAATTTCCAGCTGCTCTAATTCCATCTCTTGGAGCAGCTTTAGTGTGGACTGGAGTGTGTAGGAGATAATCAGAGCAGAAAGCCTGATACCTGGGGGTTGCTGCTTGGCCTTGACGCAACAGGATGGCGCTTGACCTGCTTGCTTACTTGCCAAAAGTGGGTGCTAAGGGCTGCTCTTCATGATATTGCTTCAGATGTGTTCTGTGTGGCTCAGCTTTGCAGACCTGTAAGTGACCAGTAAACAGATTTATTTTCAAGGCGCCCCTAAATGAATTCCAGTAAGCTTATTTATTTATTTCTCATCAGG
>WEIS01073825.1:1818-19710 GCA_013389965.1 Todus mexicanus | reverse complement strand
GGTTGTAGAACATGGAAGAAACAAGAAACTTGAAGGAAGAAAAAGAGAAAGGGACACTAAAGAAAGTAAAAAGATAATTAATGGGCATTAAAGGGGAGCATTCAGGGGCCAATAAACCCAATATCCCATTATTAAGGAAGACAATTCGGTTATAGAGTCAGTGCACAGACAATTACATTCTTGCCAAGGAACCCTGAGGCCATTTATGGAACTGTTTACCTGAATGTGTGCGTGTGATTGCTCCTTAAAAAAGAATAAAAATGGTACTTCAAGACAAAACAAAATTTAAAAGCACATGACAATTTTACATATACTTTACATCAATAGGGGATAATTTACAGCTTTCAATACTTAATGAAAATAAAAAAATCCTGATCCGTACTGTGTTTTTTCAAATACTCAGCTAGCATATAAAGAAAGCACTCATCATTTTTTTTGAGTGTCGAAGGTTTAAAAATGGCTTATTTCTGATATTTTAATCTTGGGACATATGTAGCTCTCATTGTAGGATGTGCAATTGCTTGAGAAATAGTTATAAAAATAACTGCAAAGAACAGAAGCAGAGCACGCTGATTTGGAAGCCTCATGAGTGCAGTTTTCTGGATATATGTAGAGAAAATGTTGACATTTATCATTCCAGAGTTTTTTTCCACACTCAGACAATTTGTCATTATTTGTATCCTGAGCAGGAATTATGTTTCTACACATAAGAAACCCCCAAAGAAAAACTGCCTCAGAAACAGCAAAGTCTCAATGCAAGTGCAGTTCCCAGAATCACAGCTCCCACAGAGATGAATACATCCTTCCCAGCACTGTATCACTGACAGGGAGAGGTTTTGCTCTGAACACTTGCCAATAACATGAACTTAAGCTAAGCAGAAAAATAGGAGGCAAAAGTTTTCCTCTAAAAATTGTTGTGGCCTATATCTACAATTGTAGAATCATTTAGATTGGGAAAGACCCCTAAGGCAATTGAGTTCAACCATTAACCTAACACTGCCAAGTCCACTAAACAATGTCCCACATCTGCCCATATTCTAAATGCCTCCAGGGATGTTGACTCTGACCACTTTCCTGGGAAGCCTGTTCCAATGCTTAAAAACCCTTTTGGTGAAGACATTTTTCCTAATATCCAATCTAAACCTTTCCTGATATAACTTGAGGCTGTTTCATCTTGTCCTATCACTTGTTACCCTGCAAAAGATACTGACACCCACTGATAAATTGTCAGTTCTGTAATATCTTCTTAGATACATAAAATAAGAAACTCAAAGTTTTTAGAGCTACTTCAGTATACAAGAGTGTGATAAAGCTACAAAAATAGATATAGAAGCAGATATGGATGATGCATATTGCAACCCTCAAATTTCAAGTCATTTAAAGCAAAATCAAATGACAGATGAACTCCTTACAAGTAGTACCTCAGTGAGACTATCCTCAAGTTTTTATTATATGGTTTTCTAACAATAATGATCTGGGACTTCTGTAGCACTTTTTTTTTGTTCAAAACTTTCAAAAATATCTATGAATGAAGTAATATTGTGCATATCTCGTAATTAAACAAAGAGATAAGAGATTGAAATAATAGGTTCAAAGCACAGCACACTGGGCTAGAGATGAACAATGGAACTAGGTATGAATCCTTGTCCAGGCCTCAATAATGTCTCTGCTGCTAGCTTCTTATAAAATAGAATGTTGAAAGTCTTGGGCCCAGAAGTACACTTCTAATCTATCTGATTAGTATCAAAGGCTAAAAAAAACCTGCTGGCATTTTAAAGTTTCTGGAGTCCCCATCATGACAGAAAAGGGCTTTAAAGAGTATTCTGAACATTCTGAAGCCAAGTGGGAGCTCCACAAATGGTACAGAGAACTTCTGGAGTTTCCTAAAATACAGTGGAGGTGTGCAAAAAGAAAGGATCAGGTTTGATAACTAAACAGAACAACATATTTATCAGCTGTAGCAATGGGACCTGTACTCTGCTGATCCCATGAACACATTTAGTGAGGAACAAATCTAGTGTGTGGCTTCATGATCCTGTTGATTCATCACTCCTTCATCCAGGTGGGCTTCAGCTGCCTCAGTGCTCTCTGCAGACCAGAAACTGCAGCAAGCAGCCACAGGCTGGCTCTACTCACACCTTGCTGCAGATTCTGCCCCAGGAATCTTGTTTCTTTCTTGAGTGGATACAGAGAAAATAGATACTTAATGTTGTACTTGTGTAAGCTACATTGAAGATTATAACTGTGTGTTAAGAGCATTTTCTAGCCCTGTGATATATTTAGTGGCAACCAAATAACAAAAATGGAATATACAACTGTATTGACACGCCCTACAATAGCATCTGCATTGTAACTGCAGGGAAACATTACTAACATTTTGTAAGGAAGAAAAGGAACTGTAGCTCCGGATGTGACAGCATACTCATGAATTCATCAGATAACATCTGATCCTCTGAAATGCCACTTCTACCAAAGGGTCAGGCACCTTCCATGCAAAAATGAATGAGGAATGAAGCAACATGTGTCATGGTCAGAGATTCCCGTTACTCTGAATTTAAGTAAAGTCTTCAGTTGTGTATGAAAACATACTCATTTCCTCGTTATTTTTATCCTGCTCATGACAGCTATAGTATAAATCACGACTTGGTGCTGTGTGATCTATATTCTTCACCACTTCAGTTAGTGGATCATAAAGACACATTTCAATTGCTGGACATAAACATTTTTTTTTTCATTGGGGGGAAAAAAAAATGAAGTATTTTGGCTAGAGTTTTAAAGAAAATGCCTGTAAAATATTTGTATTTGTATGTGCTGCTATGGAGTTAAAGAGTGTGTGTGAGGGGGGAGATGTGGAGGTAGCAGGAGAAGGCAACATGCTATAGTGGTCTCTTGTTACTAAACTAATTCTAAACAAAGAAATGGATTGTGCCCTGGACCCAGCCAAATGTGTATTAGACAGAATTTGCACACAGCAAATAGAAAAGCTTTAGGCATCTAGGAATACAAATGGCCTAAGGAAGGCAAACTGCCTGCCTATAGCAGTATAGCACGTATATATATAAATATATATATGCGTCTTTCTGTAGACTGTTATTTTGATGGTATACAATTATTAGGACTTTCCTTTTGTTTCTTATTAAGAGGAAACAGGTCTTAGAATCATAGGCTAATTCAGTTTGGAAGGGACCTCAGGACGTCCACTCCCCTGCTCAAAGCAGGGTAAGCTATGAGGTCAAACCAGGTTACTCAGGGCATTATCCACTCGGGTCTTGAAAATCTCTAAGGACAGCGAGCACATCCTTTCTGGGCAACTAACCTATTTTATTATAAGACATATAAAACCTCAGCGATAAGTAAGTGCATTGAGTTAATTACGTTGTGCTCGATTAACCATAGGATAAAATAGTTAATTTGCATCCAAAAGTCCCAATAACTCTTTTTAATATGTGTATTTCTAATGTTTATTTTTGCATTACCAAAACAGAAAAGGAACTGCTATTCTTGTAGTCCTGTAAAATATCTTTTCTGTTTGTTTCTCTTGAAGAAAAGGAGGGGAAAAAACGTAATTTCTGTTATTAAGAGTAACTGTTACCACAACAAAAATCTAGTTAACACACAAAAAGTTATGACACTTTCTGAAAATATTGTAACCTGAGGGCAGTCTCAACCTATGTGACTATCAGTTATTACAAGCTGGAGATGTTAGAATTGGGTAAGAATGAACTGCTGCTGAACTCTTCCTCTGGTAACAGACAGGTTCCTTCGCTTTCCACATTTACTATGTATGACTGCTTTTAAAAATTACTTCTACTTACTTTTTTCCTTTAATACCATAATTGGGGACAAACCTTTCCCTTAGTTATGAAAAATACGAGCTTGATAGACATTGACTGGCATTTCTGAAGGTGGTAAATTCTATCAGGAAGCCTCCTCTGTAAATGTTCACCTGGCACTCAAGTTTCCTCTATGGTCATTACTCTGCCTGAAAAATATACAGAGTTGCTCAATAGCCCAAACTGTTTGTTCCCAGCAGATGTATGTACAGTAATGGAGTCCATAGTGCCTAATGTTGGAATCATGTATGTTATTTTTTTGACACTGTAACATTTATTTTTCACTGCGTTTCCAAGTAATTTCTGGATTATTGAAGACATAAATCCAGTTATCTCAAGAGAGGTGACTTCTAAGTGTGAGAAAAGAATGATCTAGTGATCTACTTTGTATCCTGAGACACTTGACAGCCACTAAAAGTGACAGTTGACAGTCACTGGCTATTTTGGGAGGATCTTGGGTCAATTTTTTTATTTTATTTTTAGTACTTCTGATTTCTGTACTTTGTCTCCCCTTTGGAGGTTAGAGGCACTTAGAAATGGGAGTGTGAATCCAACATTGGTGACTAAAAATACAAACATGGTCCTTAAAGATGTTAGCAATGCCAGTGCCTGCTCACAAACTGGAGGTACTGCCTTACTTTTTCTTATTCTGCAAAACACAAACTGCATGACCTACTTGCCAGATGGAGACAAGCAAAGGAGAGAAATATCTAATTTGTGTATCCTTGCAGGATTCATGTGCAAGTTCTGTGGCCATGCAATGTTCACAGAGGCAGTAGCAGAACTTTAAAGCACAGGTATAACTTTTTATACATTGGACCTCAGCAGGGGTCTGCGAATCAATAGTGGATTTGCAGCTGGAAGGATCCACATAAAATAGAAGCTTACTAAGATTTACCTACCTAAATGTCATTAATCTTTTGGTTTCTCCTCAGCAGAAAGGGCACAGTAGTTCCTCTTTAATGCATAAAGACATTGACAGACTAAGTATAACAAAAGTTATGAAGCATTTAGATACTGTGATAATGGAGCTCAGAGCTGAGTGCCCATAAACCCAGGGGCCTGAGCTGCCCAGGATGCAGGAGCCTGGAAGTCTCGGCTTTCTGGCACCTTATCCAGCAGCCTGCCCAGGAGCCAGCCAGACCAGCCAGTAAGCAGTTAGGCCAGCAGAAGCTGATTAAAGATCTCCTGGTTTCCATTACATAATGGGTCAAAACAGACACATAACTTTGAGGAAAGATCAGATTTCATCAAACTGGCATTTTTCTGACAGAAAAGCATGCCATCCAGGAATCTTTAATCACTTCTATTGCTAATTGTGTTGCGAAAAGAATGCATCATGTTCCTCTGATGTATCATGTGGCAAACCAAAAGTACCGGTCTGATGGATTGACTAAAAGTCTCCCTTTAATCACCAGCAGAAAGTGCTGCTGATGTAAACAAACCAGTGCTAACCTTAGTGAATGTGCATTTACAGATACTTCAAAACTCTGCACACAAGAATTTGTTGATGATAAAACAGTATGGCTTGGAGTGAGTCAAGAACTTCTAGCATCCCTCCTCTAACTCCACTAGAGGTACTTACATATAGCACAACCCCGCATGGAAGCACCTCACAGGTACTCTTCTAGGGAATCCTCTCAGCATACCTGGGAGGAGGGGAAGCACCATCTGCCCTTTGTAGATCAGACACTGAGGCACACACGGTAAAGGCACAGCAAGTGTGTGCTGTGTATTGTACTCTGATTGCAAATAGGGACTGGTTGAAAGAGTGCAAAAAAGGGAAGAGTAAAAGAGTCTGATATAATGTGAAGTGATTCAATAGGCACATACTTTCATGTTCGTAATTTTGCTGGACACTTGAAATTGCTCCTCTCAGTACAGCTGTAAGGGCCCCAAGCTGAACAGCTCCACACACTGCACCAAAATCTGGTGAGAGTCACATCTGAGTAGGTGGTCTGAGACAGCGCATCCCCATCACAGACAAGATTAAGCCTTTTCCTTAGTTCAGCTGTGGTATTTTCTTTTAAATTGTAGCTGGAGTGGCTGAGATTTTTCAGGATTTCCCATATTCTTCCCAGTATTTGACACGTTTGCTTTCCAGATAGAGAATGTCCTTGTGGAATGAGAGTGTTGGTCTGCTGAGAGATAAAAAGCTAGATCAAATAAAACATTTATGTGCCTAAAGGAAATGCATTTTAGCTGCATCACCTTTATAAATAGTCTATTGGTGAAAGCACTCAGTGAGGAAGTGGGAGACCTCAGTATTAATTTCTTACTCCAACAGGGTAGGTTGAAAGGGATGCTGTGCTGACAGTGTTCTGCTACAGAGGAAATAATTTGAAATGATGGGTCAAAGGCGTAGAGAACAAATACAAGAGAATCATGTCCCTGAAGCCTGGGGTGAGCCTCTATTAAGTGTGGTGTACATCTCAGAACCAGTCAGGTTATTATTTCTCTGACTGATGTCACTTACTCAACATCACACCAAAAGACCTATTCTTACTGGCCTGCCATTTAATTTATTAGAGGAAACTTAACAGAAGTAATGGAGGGAGATACGAATCCTCATTTTTATCCTGTTGTCAACAGGTTATACAGCTTTCTCTGTCAGCAGAGAGCTATCAGGAAAGAGCATCATACAAAATGAATGACTGCTGTTTGCAAAAATGCTAAAACACAACTAATTGATTTTGATGAAGCAGGCAGCTATATTTGATTTGTGTACGTTACATTCAGGATCTTTAATAAAGCATCTTTGCTAAGAGAGTTACATATAGACAAATTGAATTAAGTGATGGTTTACTTTTCATTAGAGTTCTCAGAGAAGTAAAGAAAATTGCTTTACAGCAGAGTGCCATGTCTTTTGACAGAAAAAGCTCTTTTTCTTAGTGTAAACAGTATCACCACTGTAGTCTGTTATAAATAAGCTTATGCAATGTTGTATGAATGTCTGTTTTCCAAAAGGGAAAAAAAGGGGGGAGAGAAGGAAGACTGGTATCAGGGTAAGATGCTAGACTAGAACTAAGACACCAGATTTCAGTTCCTAGTATTCTACATGCCTCTGTTATATTTTTTCTGTAAGATACTTACTGGCAATCTTTCTCTACCTTATCAACTGTTGTGTAGTTGAATCAAAAAGTGTTTGGATATTGTACTGAAGGACGTGTGCCAGAGGAGAGATAAACTATGTAAAATGTCTTCTGTTGTACTCTAAGAGCTTCCACCTCAAACAAAGGCAACGTATCAACTGTCAGTATCAGCTAAATTCAGACCAGGCATGATAGTCACTAGGAGTTAAAGATACCCCAGGCTTTCCCAGAAGCAGAGTTATCCACCCACTGGAGGACTGGACATATGGTATAACCATCTGAACCATGACAATTTGCCACTTTTTGCTTCATTAAGAAGCAGTATTTCTACTGTTTCCACATTACACACCTTCCCAAATCTTTTTCAGGAGTTCAAAGTGATTGGGAAGCCACAAAATTAAAACCAGCTCAGTTATCAGAATGAGATCTAGGGAAATTTCACAATACACCCATGACCCTTCAAACTGCTGACTACTTTCACATATGCCTTAAGTGACACTCACCCATTTCTGTCCTGTAACAGAGATGTGCAGGGTGTATAATACTAGCCGATGCTTTTTGCTAAAGCTAGACTATATTCAGTGTGACATTATTGATGCTACACGATCTTTGGGGTTCAAGTGCCAAACTGTATTTTTGGCTTAAAATGAAGGACAAAGGACAAACTTAAGCTTGGTGTTGAACACTAAAGAGAGCAATCCCCTATCCCTACCTCCTCCTGTGTCATAATTTTTATGGTCTAGGTGACCCACAGATCTGGAAGGCAGATTAATATTTGCTATTATGCAATGAAAAAGGCAAATTCTTATACTGTACTTGCCTACAGTGAAGAGAAGGTAACTAAATATTAACTCCAGTGTTGTGGGCAGCCACTTCCTCATGCATGGTTCGCCTTCCAAATTAGAGCTTTTTCTCTGAAGCATTTGGTTGCCTTCTGCTCACCAACAAGATCACAACCATGAATAACCAAGAAAACAAACTCACAAATAGCATTTGACCATTCTGCGCAGCTTGCAGATACTCTTTCCTTCTTGACTGCAGTCATCATTTAAAGTTAGAACATTCTCCTGAAATGCATGTTGTTACTGACATTTCCTACAAAACACTTACACTCCTCATGTAATACTCTAACTAATACCAACTTCCACGGAGCAAGAGACCAAAAATTTTCTTCTCTGAAAAATAGAAGCAATCAGATAATGCTCTTCACACAGCTTATACTGAAAATATATTGTAGGGTTTGTTGCTCTGGTTATATAGTCAAAAACCCCTTGATCCACACCTTCTGTGGGTTTGAACATTTGTCAAAGTTAAGCAGAGGATTGCTTTATCTCTGATCTTGTACATTTATGCACAAACATTTGCTTACATTCCTCAGGCACGCTTACTGAAAAAGTGGCAATGTCTAAGGAAGCTCCTAACATCCTTGCCCACACTGAGTAGTTCCCTCATTCACAAAGAGACTCTGCTGAAGTTTTCTGGGATTACTCATGAAGGGTGATACAGCTCAATGAGGCCAAAGCTGCTCACATGTAGTCTTTTATCTCAGGTCTACTCAAAAATTGCCAGTGCTCTTAGAGCAACGTGACTCTTCTGAACAGAGATCACACAGAACAAAGGCCTGATTCTTATTTTAGACAATGATTTAGAACTATGATCCTGTCAAATCTCCTATGTACAAGGCCCCTTCCATCTGCCTCAAGCCGCGTTGAGGAGGCTAATTCTGTGATTCTCACTCATGCAAAACTCCCACAGAAGAGAGCTGAAGGACAGCAGCATTCATTTCTCATGCTAGCTAAGTTATTCTGTTCAATAGTTCAATAAGAATGAATAACGGTACTGTTCAAAAAACCGGTTTTGAAAATAAAACATTAACTTCTCACTTCAGACTGACAGAAAATTTTCTTCATGGTGAAATGAGCAAATGAGGAGTTAAAGGTCATGTGCTTATTGTTAAAATCAATATGGCTTCATAGAAACATTTTGTTCTTCCACAGCAGTAAAGAGTGTTTCAACCAGCTCATCAGGTGTGATCAAAGACACAATTGGATATACTTGAAACATAAAATATCGTTGCCATTTTCTTAGCAAAAGCTACATGGACTATTTTTTTTCTTTATATGTTATTAGTCAATTTACAGTGGAAGTACAACCACAGTGTGAGTAGCAGAGCTGATAACTTTTTATGAAAAGACAACACCACACAATATGTTACAAACAAATTCCAGTTTTCAGCTATTACAAGTAATAAGAGAACACTGTAATTAAAAAAATAAATCAGCCCCATTTTACTTCCTTGAAGCATATTCTGTAGTTACATTACAAACAATTTTTCTAGAAATCCTCTGTATTCACTGATTTTGAGGGAAATGCACTTAAAAAGGGTGTATACTGCACATTTTTATTGATGAATGTTACTTTTTATCAAGCTCAGAAGAAATAAGATCCTCTTGTGGCATTGAATCAGATGAATAACTGTGACAAGAAATAAATTAAAACCACAGAAAATGCCCTGTTTTTAAGTAAGCTGCTGCACATAGATGTTAAGTATCTGCATCAATCCCTTTTAAACATTTGGAAATGCAAAACAATAACAGAAGCATTATTTCCTTTAAGTTCATAATGACCACAGAATAATTTTATAGTAAAGAAATTACTTTTAAGGCACATCAGTAATTCCATATATACTTCACGTCCACTAAAATCTGACTGTCTATTAAATTTCCTTTCCTTAAACTCCTTGAATTCTTCAAGGAAAAACAAAGGGGAAGGATTGTGTTTACAGGCAATAAATCTCATTTCAGAAGCAGTGCAACAGTGAAACTGCTGTGTGTCTGCAGATCAGGGAACCACTCTAAATGAGCATTAAGTGACGAAAGTGGACCTTCATCTTGGTAGGAACAGATATCTCTAATGAAGCTGTCCAGTAGCTCAGAGGTAGTAGCTATGTACCATATGTTGCTTTGGTTGCTCTGGCAATTATATAGTTTCTTCAGATTAAACAAACCTGAACTTTTCAGCTACATCGTTACCTACAAATAAGGTGAGCTTGTTTCAGCTCTTCTTGATGTAACTTTAAAAAGAATTCTCCATTTTGCAAAAGAGAAAATGGCTTGTAATTTCCTCCTCTAGGTTGCCATTGTTTTTGCTTCCTTATCTGCCTCAGCTATTTATTTGTACCAAACCATTTGTTATTTACAAAGGGATGCTCCTGAAAATAAGTCTTAGCGTCCTTCCTTTAAGTGCAGATGTTTAAATAAAGCTCAAATCTTTTCACAACTCCCAAGGCTTAGTTCAAGAAAGGATACAGTAAGCTATGGACCTAGGACTTCGCAAATGTCTCGCTGTTTCTTTAGTGAAATCAAGCAAACTTTTAATGCGTTTGGTGCTACCATCTAAATCTTATTTGAGCAGAAATGCCATTTGAGTTGGCCCTGAAGTTAAACTGCCTATTGGATTAATATCAGAATCTTAGCCTCTAAAACCCTCCTTTTCCAGGGATAAGGGAACAAAACACTTACTATGAAAAACTGATGAAACAAAGCGATTGTTCTATCATTTCTGCTTATGCCATAGATATTTGAAGAGAGGAGCGGTTACAGACAGCTATCAGACAGAACAGAGAGAGTAAAGAAGGGGATATCGAATGATTCTCAGGTACAGATTCAATGTAGCTGTTTCAAGAAGCCTGCCCTATAAGCCTAGATTTCATTCTCTTTTTCAAAGAGCTATTTACTATGGAAAAGTTCACCTGAGGCAGATGCCAAATCCTGCTGCCTATGGAAGGAGTAATACAAATAAAACGGAGCAGTATTTACCCCACAAACAGAATATGGACCTTACAGCAGCACAGCTGGAGAAGGGATATAAAGCCTTACACTTGGTACGCACTCAGGGGTGAATGAACAGACACTAGTCCCTCGCTCTCATTCTCTTCATTACAGTTTATGACATTTTATAAACCCATGGGAAATATCGTTTGCTTTAATAACTCTTCAAATTCTTCTCCCCTCTTCCCTCCTCCCAACAAAATCCTCTGAAATCATAAACTAAAAATGCAAACAGGAAAAGAAAAAGAAAGCAATGTTAATATTAAAGGTTTGGAACAGCTGCACCTTCTTTTGAGATTTGTTCACGACTGACAATCTGCAACGTATGCTATTCATTAAAAAAAATAAATATAAAGGATTTACTTGCTCAAAGACTGTAAATATGAAGGATTTAAAGACCTTAGCGGTGTGGTGACTGCTTTTCCTCTGAAAATCTGCATAGCAGACTGTGTCCAACTGCCTGTCTGAGAACAAGGGCAGCACACACCCAGCCCCTGAGATAAGCCTTTTGAGGGGGACCTACAAAGAGCAGGGGGAAAAGTTCCCCAGGGCATATGCAATTGAGCTGGTTGGAAAATTGGGGTTTTTTCCTTTTAACTTAGAAAATGTTAGGAGAGCTCACCAAAATGATTTATTTTTTTTCCACTACCTGCTCCAGGACAGCAAGGTGTTTAGGCCACTCATCTGAGAGGAAGCAGGATCAGAGCAGGATTTTACTGCCTGGTGATCCAATAGGGAGAAATAGGATCATGGGGTACATGTGCTCTTTATCATATTTAATAAAAACATGCAAGATTCCCAGGTCTGCCCCCCTGGCAAATCAAAAATTATCATAAGACAGGAAAAATGTTTCCCATCCAGCTCTATATGCAAAGACTCCTTCAAAGAAAAAGAAAACCCCATGCTTTTGGTTGGACTTAAGCCCTGTGTAAAATCATCATTCAGAAGGTTTTAACAGTACAAAGGTTTATTTATAAAAGAGTGTGGATTGTTCTGTAGGGGTTTTTTGGCAAACATTTAAGTCCTTTCGTAACTCAAAATACTTTCAGTGCCTGGTACTTTGCACTTTCTTTCCCCACATAAGCAGTAAAAGCCAATTTCTTACTGGGATGAGCCCACCACAGGCCCCAGCTGCTCTATTTATAAATACTCAAATCTCCACCACCACTGCCACTTAATCCTTCCCTCTTGATGTCTCTGCTTGTTTTCCTATGAAATTCCAGAGCCCATAA
The DNA here is from genome assembly GCA_013389965.1 of Todus mexicanus. Lineage (NCBI taxonomy): Eukaryota > Metazoa > Chordata > Aves > Coraciiformes > Todidae > Todus > Todus mexicanus. Next base: position 7,723 of record WEIS01073825.1, on the reverse strand, counting down.
AAACTCACTGCCTCAGCCTACTTTTCCTCTGCAGACTCCCTCTGTCAGGGTTCAAAGACATCACTCCCTTCCCCATTTACCCATCCACATTCCAGCACCACCACTCCTCCAGCATCATGACACCATGCTGAATGCCCTCAGCCTCCCCAGCGCTATCCCCGCACCCCACAGCATCACTCTGCTCCACCAAGGGAAGCTCTCTTCCCTCTCTCTAAGCCCGAACCCCATGCTCTCTTCCCTCCCTTCTTTTTCAGCATAGAGCCTTCTCCTTCTCCTTTAACTCTACTCCTGCTCAAGGCAAATCCATCCCTCTAGCTCAATGTCGGAAGTTCTTCTTCTTCTTCTTAAACAGAATGTGTTTAAAGGACCTGCGGAAGTCCTGGTTGAAGATGGTGTAGATGACCGGGTTGAGGGAGCTATTGCAATACCCAATCCAGAAGAAGAACTTGAAGAGAGTCTCAGGGACCTCACATGCCTCCCGGCAAATACCATAGAGGCTGTAGCTGAAGAAGAAAGGGAACCAGCAAACTACAAAGACCCCCATGACCACGGCCAGCACAAAAGTGAAGCGTTTCTCCCTGGCCTGGGTGACTTTCTTACGGCAGATGCTGCTACGTTTCCGGCGACGGCGATATGAGAAGAACTGCATGGAGCGACTGCTAGTGCGGGACAGACGGCTGCTGGAGTGCTTGGAGGAATATGAGTAGGAGAAGGACTGGCTCTTGCTGGTTTTGCGGGGATGCTCCTCCCGGCTCCGCCTCCGTCTACTCTCTGAGGTGCTGCTCTCCTCCAGCTCAATGTCCTCCAGCTCAGAGGTTTTGCGCCAGTGGTGCACTGAATAATGTCCGTTCTCTCCCAGCTGCATCCTCAGGGATGTGCACCCACCAGCAGCGCGGCTCAATCCATTCTCAGTCTGGGAGGACCCCTCTGGCATTGTACGCTTCTCAGAGAGAGTCCTGGTCCTTAGCTTGGCCACGCGGTAGATGCGGATATAGACCAAAACCATGATGATGCAGGGGGCAAAGAAAGAGCCAATGCAAGAAGAGAGGATGTACCATGTTTCATCATTGAGCTTGCACTGGGGAAAGACATCTCCTTCAGGGTCCCGGTACATGGAGATCAATGGTGGGAAGGAGATGACAGCTGAAATGAGCCAGACAGTGACGATGATGGCCTTGATCCGCCTGGGTGTCCGTTTGAGGTTGTACTCCACCGCCTGCGTGACTGACCAATACCTGTCGAGGCTGATGGCGCACAGATGGACGATGGAGGAGGTGCAGAAGAGCACGTCCAGCGCCAGGTAAATGTTACACCAAGCCTTGCCGAAGTACCAGTAGTTCATAAGCTCGTTGGCTAAGGAGAAAGGCATGACCAGGGTAGCCACCAGGATGTCCGCGCTGGCCAGGGACACCAGGAAGAGGTTCTGGGGGGCTCTTAGCGCCCTGCTGGTGAGCACGGCTATCACCACCAGCACGTTGCCCACGATGGTGAAGACGATGAGGAAGCCCACCACCGCCGCCAGGCTGGCCACGGCCGCCGGGGAGTAGGGGGAGGGCGGCTGCAGGAGGGCCGAGGAGGACGGCGAGGAGGGGGGCAGCGCCAGGGACTCGTTGGGGGAGCCCAGGCTCGTGTTCACCACCAGCAGCAGATCCATGGTGGGTGTGNCCCAGCCCGACTCAGCCCGGCTCCAGCCCGGCTCCAGCCTGACCCCAGCCCGGCTCAGCCCGGCTCCAGCCTGACCCCAGCCCGACTCAGCCCGGCTCCAGCCCGGCTCCAGCCTGACCCCAGCCCGGCTCAGCCCGGCTCCAGCCTGACCCCAGCCCGACTCAGCCCGGCTCCAGCCCGGCTCCAGCCTGACCCCAGCCCGGCTCAGCCCGGCTCCAGCCTGACCCCAGCCCGACTCAGCCCGGCTCCAGCCCGGCTCCAGCCTGACCCCAGCCCGGCTCAGCCCGGCTCCAGCCTGACCCCAGCCCGACTCAGCCCGGCTCCAGCCCGGCTCCAGCCTGACCCCAGCCCGGCTCAGCCCGGCTCCAGCCTGACCCCAGCCCGACTCAGCCCGGCTCCAGCCCGGCTCCAGCCTGACCCCAGCCCGGCTCAGCCCGGCTCCAGCCTGACCCCAGCCCGACTCAGCCCGGCTCCAGCCCGGCTCCAGCCTGACCCCAGCCCAGCTCAGCCCAGCTCCAGCCTGACCCCAGCCTGGCTCAGCTCGGCTCAGCCCGGCTCCCCGCACACGCCTCCTGCTAGAAACCGGAGTGAGCCCGCAGCGGGCGAGTGCTGGCCTGGGAGGGAAGCAGGAGGAAAACTCTGAGGGGTGCTTGGCTTTAGACGTGAGAGCAGAGAAACGCCGGTAGTGTGGCAAAGCAAGCAGGAGGAAACGTAGTGTTTCGACTCTTTGGGCTTTCGGACTTTGGAAGGTACTTGAGCTGTTGATTCCATCAGCAGCCAGAAGTAAGGGGCGCAGCAGGAGCTTGGCCGGCTCGCTGCGCTCCTCGGCAGCAGAGGCAGTGCAGGCAGCTGGGCTGTGCAGGCAGCAGAGGCTGTGCAGGCAGCAGAAGCTGTGCAGGCAGCTGGGCTGTGCAGCCGCGGGCTGGCCTCAGTCGCTCCCGTCTGACACGCCTGCTGTGAGAGGGCTGAGGGACGTGTCTTCAGACCTTTGCTGACAGCTCTGTGCCTTGCCTTACCTTACCTCTTTGCAAAGAAAATTGGAGAACTGATAATAAAAATGAATTCGGAGCCACTTCAATGTTGTTTTCTTTAGCTGAAGCTGCGTAACGGAGGGTGTGAAATGGTAGAAGAGAGTATTTCAGTGTAGCCCTGCTCTATGGTGTTATGTGGTCCTAAGAAAAGCCACTGCCTTGTGCTGGAGAATACATTCCCTTCCCAAGTGGCTTCCTCCACCTGCTTTCCCTACATCCCCCAGTTCCTCCTGCAGAGATTGCCTGTGGGACACTGTGAAATTAGGTAACAGTAAGGTAAAGAGAACAGCCATATACGCAATATGCCTCTTCCGGGAGCCTCTCTTGGTACCTAGGTTTTGGGTCAGAAGTCATTCAAAGTAAGGACTGTCCCACTGATCTCTTTGTTGCTGCTGCACTTTCTTTTATTGTGCCATGCTGCAAAGAGCCTTAAGTGCTTCTATAAAACAACAGTAGCGTGACCCTAACCACAGGATTACCCGTGTTCATTTCAGGTAGGCCAGAATATGAATTCATCCACAATCAGTTAATTCACTTTTACTCCAGAACAATGTAATCCTTTTACGCTGTGTGGTGATATTACCGGCTTTTGTAGGATGGATGCTTTTTCCCATTGTGACACTGTAAAAGATCCAGTAAAAGAGGTAGGTATCTACAGCAGAACTTGCAGGGTGAAGTGGTGCTGAAAACCACAGCCTGAGTGAATTCCATGGCTAGTACCTAGTTTTAGAGCTGCATAAAATCCTCCATCATCGTCCTGCAGACTTCTAAGGAGAGGAACCCGATGTTTTACCTGTGGGCATTCCCGGTCTGAGCAGCTGGTTTATGCCTCCCTGCTGTGCTCCATCTGGACGCAGAAATGCAGTGTCTCTGGATCTTGTGAGAGTCACAGTCTGGTACACACATTCTGCTTACTATTGCCAGGGTCATGTAGTGAAGGCACATATACCTAAGAGAATTTCTCTTTCACTGAATAATGTTTAAAATAATGAAATACTTGATACAGACATGGTCCTCTAGCTGAACCAGAACAGCCCACAGCTTTGCGGAGTGGTAAGAGTATTAGGTCTGATTATTGTTAGGTCTGATTCCAGTTACCTTTTTGGTGCAGCCAACACTGGCTCCTCCGTTCTCAGTCCATTTGCTCAGGTACATGGACTGGATTATAAAGAATTGGAAGTGAATATGCTTAGCTCTGATAGGAAATAAAATTCCCCTGGGGATTATGATCTAATTAATCTATTTTGTAAGCAGTTTACTCTGAAGTTGGTTTTTGGTTTTGTTTTGTTTGAAAACTAATTAACAAATATGTTATAACTGCATCTGAAAGAGAAAGGACATAATGTTGAAACTAAATTTTGCCAAGTAGCAAACTCTGCTAAGACTGAAATGCAGAAGCAGTAATCACCTGAAGAACTGAAGTGTAACATATAGAACAAAACAGAATAGAAATCTTATGCCCTCTCAAGTCCTCCTAAATAGACAAGGGCTCTTTTAAAAAAAGTTTGAAAGCCACAGGAAGATTAAATGAATGGAGGTTGAGCTTAGGAAAGCTCAAACAGAAAGTTAATGGCACACTTTTAACATGAAACCTGAACAACCACTGAAGTAGCTTCCTAATATTTGTGCTCAGCTCTTCATATTTTAAAGTTTCATAATAGTATATATGAGCTGAGAGGACAAGGTGCAGGAATTTAAAGTCTTAACTTGTGATGTGACTGGCATTAGGCAGAAAGCTGGAGTGTATGATGTAACTGGTTCCGTCTCGATTTAAAATATAGTAAATACAAACAGCAAAATCACATGAATATTTAGTTTTCAGGAACTAACTGTCAAAAAAGGGGTGTATAAACCCAGTGATACTCAGTTCCTTTACTAGAGTAATTATGAAGTGAGACTGACCAAGTATGTCTTGAAGTTATATGAACTAGAATTTGAAATAAACATTCAGCTAATGATTTGGGGGTTCAGATTAAATGAGTTGAAGGCTTTTCAAGACTTATCTTTGCTCAGAATAAGTCAATGCACAAGTTTTGTAACAAAAGGAATAAGACAAGCAAACTTCGGAGTAATTTTTTGGCATTTCTAGTGAGGAAATGTCAATTGGGAGATAAATAAATTTGGAACATATTTTGTTGTGGTTTCTTTAGCACTGAAGTTGTACTGTGATGTTGAAACAATTCAGTATATAATTCCACTGAAGCCAGGGGAGTAACATTTAGGTTTTCATGTATGTAACAGATCCAGTTTGTCTAAATAGCCGTGTGCCAGCCCCTCACGTATATAGAGGTGAATGGAGCATGTGCATAGGTACAAGAAATCAACCTTCATGAAAATCTACTTAGTCTACTGAGAGATGGAGGTAGAGCAGGGTGAACGACAGCAGATAAATGTAGGTGTGCTTTTCAGAATCAGTGGTTTGGTATAAATCACAAAGATTAATTAAGGTTTATAGAAACTTGGCATGATAGGTAGGCACCTTGCTGCTTTTTTCATTCCAAAAAACTATTTACATTGTATGCACTCTCAAAACTGGCTTCCCAAAAGCTCCTAACCATTGACTTCATTTTAGCTCAAACTTGGCAGACACTGAGAGGAGCAGAACTGTTTCTTATTGTCTCTAATTCTTGTTGATTTTTACTTGAATGCTCAAGTTGGACTGACTGCTAGTTCAGTTAGAGCTCTCAGAAGACTGTATTGGTTAAAGAGAGCCACCATCTGCACTTGGGTTTAAGTCTTGGGAAATCCAAATGCTGTCACTGGGAAACTGGCCAGTGGTGGCCTTCAGAACTCAAGTGGAAACGCAGACACAATTGCCAAAGGTGACATCAACCCAGCCACTGAAGCTGGTGAAAAGATTCCTGCTGACACCCAAACCTGTAGGCTTCTGTTAGCTTGTATAAGAACATTTGTTTTGAATAGTGCTGTCATGAGCACACACCTTGCTTACACACACATAGATTTAGGAGAAAGAACATATTCTAGATGGTTTGTACTTCCAAACATTTTTTGCCTCTTCTGTTCAAGATCTGAAGAAACACTTGTGTGCCCGAAAGCTTGTCTATTTTTAGCTCCCAGACATATCAGATGAGTTAGTGAAAAATCTTACTTTCTCCTACAAACCAGTCTTGTTGTACTTTCTATCTTTAAGTCATCACTATTGTAATGATGCTATTAAATGCTCTTCAGTGCATTTTTTTTTTTTTTAT